>SNQJ01S0038984.1:23405-52967 GCA_010110895.2 Picea sitchensis | reverse complement strand
GCAACGGAGGATCTACACCAAACATCAGTAAAAAGGTTAGTAGGTTCTTTCCATGATTGTATGTGAAAAAGGGGTTTGGAGTTTTGGGGTGATAGGTTAAAAGTGATTTCTTTAGGGTCATTATCTGCATGCAAGTTTAGCCCTAGCTTGTTAGTCCGTAGGGTATTATTTCCCAAAAACACTATGCCAGGGCCAATAGGCCCCTCCCTTATCTAGGCTAGACTACTTACGTGTCGAGATAACTTTTTGTATATTTTTTAGGGCATGAGCCCTGTGACTCTTACTGGACATATTTTTGAGGTGCATGCGCCCACCCATGTATTCTGATATTTTTTGATATATATATGGATAATTTTCATATTTTTATGTTTTATGGGTGACATCTATTTTGCAAATGTATTTACATGTACGTGTGTGTGATTTTTATTACATGTGTGCAATATGCCAATCTAATACATGATTAGCTAGAGTATCTGTGATTTGATTCAATCTCCTAGGAACATGGATATACGTAATGTAATCAAAGCTTCGTTCTAAGAGATGTACCCTAAGGAACCTTCGGTGTAGAGTAGGATCGTAAACGCGGTAAACCCCATTTAACTGAGACACAACCAGTTGAGTGTCTAGGTAGACCCGGAGGTGAGAGATACCATGTGACAAAGCGTCCCAAAGAAACTCTAAGACTGCGTTGTATTCGGCGACATTTTTTTTGGTGTCACCTAAACAGATGCCTCCTAAAGATAGAAACTGGCCCTGAGGTGTAAAAATCACCCAAGTTGCGGAAGAAATCCTTCGAGTGTGTTGGCTAGCGCCATCCGCAAACCCAACAAACACCTCTGATTCACTTGACATCTGCCATAGTGAAAAAGATGACATAAAAAATAACACGTCCATAAAACCAAAAAGACAAAAACTAAAAAGAGAATGTACAGGACTATACATATGTTACAAGAAGTCACCCAAGGCAACCGACCTACGAGTAATAATTCTTGAGGTAGAGCCCATTTCTAGGCTCCGTCAAAGAATTTCCCTCAAAGTCCACCAGACGATAAGAGCCCTTCTTTAGAACCTCCTTCACAATGAAAGGTCTAAACCACATAGGTTTGAACTTGGTTGCCCCCAGGGGGTCCTTATCTTGGTCATAGACTAGGACAAGGTCACCTTCAGAGAAAATCTAAGGGTGGACAAACCAATCACACTGACACTTGAATTTTTGTTTGTGAGCCTTGTTCACCAAGGCTACATTCCAACGCTGCTCATCGAGCTGCTCAAGATATAATAAATGCTCTTCAAGCGGTGAAGTGTCTGGAAATAATTGTACTGCCAACTTTAGAGAGGGGATCTGGCACTCCATAGGCAAGACAGTTTCCAACCCGTAAATGAGTTGAAAAGGTGAGAAATCAGTTGTAGTCTTAACAGACGTTCGGTAGGCCCATAATGTCGAATACAACATCAAATGCCAATTTGACCTAGTCGAATCAATCGTTCACTGTAAGATAGTCTTAAGGGATTTATTCACAGCTTCCACCTGACCATTCGCTTGTGGGTAGTAGGGTGATGAATGTCTTACCTCAACCCAAACTTTGATGTTAACTCAGAAATCATTTTGTTCTGAAAGTGATTGCCATGGTCAGTGACAATCTCTCTCAGGATGTCGAACCTTGCTATTATCTAGTTAAACAAAAAGAGAGTTGTGGTCTCGCCATCATCTTTAAACGTTGGCATAGCTTTGACCCACTTCGTGAAGTAGTCTACTCCTACGATGATATAATGGTGCCCCCTTGCAGAAGGAGGGTTGCATGTAGCGTAATCACTGTAATGACAGGAAATAGGGGAGTGGGGTGTGCCCTCATATTCCAAGAGAATATTTGACACGGGTGGCACTTCTTGACCGATTCAACACAATCTTTGATTAATTTCGGCCAAAAGTAACCGGTTCATAGAATCATTTGGGTTGTTTCCAACCCAGACAAATGACCACCACATGCTACAGTGTGGAAATCGTTAAGTATGATTTTTTCTTCTTCATGGATGAGACACCGACAAAGGATGCAATCTACACATCGACGATACAAAGTGTCCTTGAGTATGAGATAGTTTTTGGCCTGATGGCGTATACGGCGACGCTCCTCATGAGAAACAGAGGTAGGGCACTTCAAAGTCTAGAGATAGACTAGTATATCTTTGTACCAGAGGTCCAAAGACACGATCAAAAACATGTCTCCTTGGATATGCAACTCCTCAAGGATAATATCTCATGTTTCAACCGGAAGTTCTGGGATGAGTTCCGCAAAGACCAATGACTTCTTGGACTTCACCGAAACAAAATCCAAGTTGAATTCCTAGAGGATAACTATCCATATACTGATATTTCCGCCAATTACACGTATTGAAATAGATTCACAAATGAAATGACGGTGACCTTATGAAACAATATGTAATGAAGGAACCGTTGGACAACATGGACTGCTTCCAACGCAAGTTTTTCAATGTGGGAATAATTGAGTTCCAATCCAACCATACCTCGGCTCAAGTAATAAATCACATATTCTGAGAGCAAATCATCCTTTTGAACCAAGACCATATCGATGGTCGACTCCGCAGCGGCCAAGTACAATAAGAAATCTTTATTATAATTGGGTGGCTGCAGCAGATGGGTAGAAGTAAGGGCATGTTTCAATGCTTCAAAAGAGCGTTGAGAGGATTCATCCCAATGAAAAGGAATGTCCTTCTTCAGTAAATGCATGAAACCCTTTGTGATCTCGGCATAGTTTGTGATGAAACGTCGTAAGAAGTTCACTTTTCCCTATATACTCTGAAGCTAAAGGACTGTGCATGGGGGAGGCAACTGAACTATCGCCTCAACCTTAAGAGGATCGACCATGATCCCTGTTGTTGAAACTATGAAACCTAACAGACGACCCGATGTGATGAAAAAATTACATTTGTTTCAATTCAAGTGGGTCTAGTAGTAGCGACATCACTCAAAGATAAGTCGGAGGTGTGCGGGATGATCAACTCTCTTGCAAAATCATGACGCTAAATCATCGAGATAAGCCTCGACTATGTGTTTGAGATTGTGGAAAGAAAAATACATGGCTCGCTAAAACGTAGCTCTAGCATTTTTCAGACCAAAAGGCATCTTCCGATAATTAAATGTACCCCACAAACAGATGAAATCATTTTTGTGTTGGTCTTTGGGCTTGATTTGTATATGATTATATCCGGAAAAACCATCCATGAAAGAAAAGGCTTCGCAACCTGCCCATTCATCGACTATCTGGTCAATAAATGGTGTGGGGAAATTATCCTTTGGACAGGCCTTGTTCAAATCATGGAAGTTCGTACATACGCGAATTGTACCCTGTTTTTTGTTGACTGGAACAGGATTTGACACCCATTGAGTCAATTGGACGGGGTAGATGAAACCAGCTTGGAGTAGTTTCTCTAATTCAACCTTGATAGTTGTTGCTTTCCTAGGGTTGACTGGACAAAGATTCTGTTGGACTGGCTTAGCATCAGGATATGTCGTGATTTCATGTTCGACGATCCTTGGATCTATGCTTGGCATTTCCTCGTAAGACTAGGAAAACATGTCGTGGAATTCTTTAAATAAATCTGTGTAGATTTGAATCTCCTCGGGGGATAAATCCGCTCTGACGAAGATATTCTCCACGACGCCAGGGATTCTGGAGATATTGATGGGTATCATTTGAGCAATGGTTCCCATATTTCCTTCGGCGTAAACATCGTTTGTAGCCAAAGGGTTGATAGGACAAACCTTATCTCCAGTCATAGTCAGAATGAATTCATCTGCTTCAATTCTTCTTAACTCTGGGAGGAAGTAAGATCTGTGATGAATATCATCCCAGAGTCTGTCTGGACTATTCATTGCCTAAATAATTGCCTCGTCTGAGGACAAGACTAAGTCTAAAGAATCAGTATCGGCAAGGGGACCTTGAGCACATGTAGGCTCGAGAACCGGATCCAACTTATGTGCAGGAGTCGAATCAGGGTCGATGGAATCTTGTTGAACTATAGAGTACGCAAATTTTGTCCCGGTCAAAGGCATGGCCATGCCATGGTACCCTGTCCCTTCCATCGTTGTTGATAGGGAAGGAAGATTCCATGGATCGTTAAAGTAAGTCATGTGAAACGAAGAGATTTGAAAGGTTTCGGCCCTAGGTTGGTCGGGGACAGCCAACATGAAATGGACATTGCCAGTCGAAGGCGGGTAATCAAAGGTACCCATCAAAAGTGGGCACAAACCAACCCCTACGTTGACGATGTTGGTTTGAGGGTTATCAATCATCGGGACCGTGGATACCCCTAATGAAGGGTCAGGACGGGAGAAGGATAATTGATCAATGGTCATGATCTGGCCCTCGTGTGGAAACAACAAGACCTGGAAAATTGTCGCGACCACTTATTTCATAGCGTATGTCCAAATCCTTCCTAAAAAGAGATTGTAGTCGAGATATGCATCGACCACTTCAACTAAAACACACACGGTCTTCCCTCCTAACAACACGAGAAAAGAGGGGATGATTCCATGTGGTTGGAATGAAGGACCGTCAAAAGCAGTGAGAAGAGTAGGTGATGGAGACAAAACGGGTTGGCTAATGGCCTTCCAACATGCCAAAGACATCATGCATGTTGAGGCGCCCTCGTCAACCACCATGCGGAAAATGTTCCAAGTAAATTTTTCATGGTGTAAGCCACTACTATCTGAAACACTACGTGGTAAGGAAGATGAGGTTTTAAGTCGGTCGTATCAAGCATGATCGTTCCTGGATTACAAGTCTCAACAGATCCTAAGGCAGCTAACAGAGCCTTTTTCTAGGAAGGGCAGCTCTGGAGGACTTCCAAAGAAGACATCGCACGAGGGGTTTTTGACAAATCCTCCACCACAGAGTAATTCTAGGCGGCCCTTACATTTGGGTTGTGGGAAGATTTCTTAAACGCACCTTTCGGGATGTGTGTCATTGTTTCACCCAACGTCTTCTCTATCTGGAGAGGAAGAGGTGGGTTTTTGGATTCTTTACTCTTCTTAGAGGTTCTTTGAATTCCGTAGTCATGTGTCCTAGTCCCTATATCAACGCTACCTTTCATCATGTACATATTTGCAGATGAAGGATTACTCACAGACGGAGGGGGTCCTTGACTACCCCCTTTCGCGCTCGAAGAGGCTTGAGTCAAATTTTTCCCATGTGGAAATGGATCCGTTAACACGGCAGGCTGATGTTGTACCAACAACTTCTGGGCATCCACAAGCCGAGGGCACTGGTGAGTCCGGTGGTATTTCTTGCAAAGATTACATGGATACTTTGACTTCTTATTTTCAGTGTTTCCCCCGCCATCATTATCGATAGGTTTCTTATCCCCCTTACCCTTCTTTCGTTGTTTCTTCTTTCCTTCAGGCTACTGGGTGGCCTTCGGGTTTGTCGATTTCACACTGTGTACATCCAACTTTTGGGTAGGGGGAACAGTTGAACTAGTGGTTTGGATGGCCGCTATCTGTTGTATCAACAATTTATGTGATTGATTTGACAGCTGATTAGCGAGATTTGTTTGTGTTGAACCAACAATACCATCGGCATGTGGTCCAGACATCTGTCTGGTCTTTTCAAGTATCGACCACGGTGCATCTATCAAAACTTTGTAAAGTAAACTAGATTGAGATTAAATCAGTTCTAGTTGTTGGGCTCTCATTATCGCATCTTCCTCTGAAAAGACCCCTGATGTTGCAACGTATTTAGACAACTAGGGTACCAAAGAATTAAGGAACCACTCAAGCAAGAATGTTGGTGGGACTGGCACTTTTATCAAACTCTTTCATCATCTCCATTCTAGGATGTGATCTAAGATATGGTCTGCTTGTGTCTGCTCAAAGTTGGCCAACAATTCGGTGTCGACGTCGTATCTCACAGGTAATTGGAAATGGTTTTAAAAATCCATTATCAATTCACCAAAGGAAGAGTATCTTGAGCGGTCGAGCCCAATGTACCATTTCGCAGCACTCCCGATGAGAGTGCGTTGAAACAAACGCAATTGGACAGATTCATCTCTCAAAGAGTTGGGCAAGCACCATAGATGGAAGGTAGTCACGTGATTGTCTGGATCTTTGTTAGGCTTAGGCTCGAACTTTGAAATGTCCGAAGGAAACTTGGTTGGCATAGGAGGCCAACATGGATCATGACAGATGGGGTCATTTAATAACCTTGTCAAGTCTTCCAAGTGCAGTGTTGCCAGAAAAGGCAGTTCGGGTTGTTAATTATAACCAGGGAAAAATGAGGCTGGAGTTTGTCTAGCACCAGATTGCCAGGAAAAGTTAGTTTGTTGGCTAGGGTTCTGGTAATAACCATGGTCGTGACCAACGTACGGATTCTACGCTTGTTGAGATGTCATCAGTTGACTCTTGTAATAGGACAAAAAGGGTTGGGCTTGCATCGCATTCCAAGGATTTTGGGAAGGGTTGCCCCCTGTCAATCCGACGGGCATAGGTGTTGAGCCTTGCCTAGGGTTCCATTGGTTGTGGAAGGGGTTTCCCTCGATCGTCATCCTTGACGAGGGAACCGATCCCTACCACGGATTCCAAGGTCCTTGTGAGGAAGGAATTCCTAAGTTTCCCCCCTGTGTAGGAATAGTACCTTGCATAGGATTTTGTTTTCCATAACCAGGGTTTCCCCCGGCCGAGATGGAAGCTGACAAGAAAGCGTTGTTACCAAATGCATCGAACAAAGAGAATGGTGTCAAACCTACCGGCATGCTATAAGAAGGAATTCCTTGACTACCTGCTCCAAACGAAGTATGGTTTATGTTCGGCCAGGCAGAGTGTTGGTGAGCACCACCGAGCGAAGGGGATGAAGGAGGTATATGACCCCCTCCATAAGGGAAAGAGTTATAGGGAGTTGAAGTACCCCCCATAGATCCTTGCAGAGGAGCGTTGGATCTCCCTGCCCCGAGACCTAAAGTCTGTGGAGTGGAGTAGGAAATTATAGTGCTCGTACCGAAGCCAGGCATCCCGTATGAGAACGGAGGGCATGTCACACTCTGAGTGAAAGGAGAAGTGATCTCCTCCATAGACGGAATCGAACCATTTCCCGAGGTATAGGCAGCCAAGACAATAGTGGCCTGGACTCGTGACAGTTGGTTAGGAGGCAGAACACCCCCTATAGTGACAGTCATAGAGGAAATATGAGTATTCCCTGAAGAAGTAGCATCATCTGTTTCCATCATTGTTTGTGACACTACCTGACGCTCATAAGATCGAACCTGTACGACAATGGGCGTCAATAGATTAGTGATTTGAGGGTTATACAAACCAAGAGCTTCCGTTCCGAGGTCAGAAATGATTGGTTCCCCCGGAATCAAATGTTCTCCTCTCGGAGAGTAGTCGGGTACAGTTTCATGTAACCCAGTCACCTCAAAATACCCTTGCTGGTCTAGTTTTCACCTTAGCGGTGGCAGGTGTGGCTCGAGATCAACCGGAGGCAGGCCCAAAAGCCTTCGTGATCGACGGAGCTCCTAATCCTCCACTGTGTGAGAAGATCAAAGACACACTAGGGATTTCTATAATCATTTTGAAAACAAGCAGTCACTGGAAAAAGCTCCTATGAGATAAGACAAGCAAATCACTAGCTAGTTAGAAGAATAGTTACACTAGCCAACACTAGAGCAACTTACCGATGCAAGTGAAACTCAAATACAGAAGCACCCTCTGGGTATACTCTACAAAGTGTGGCTCGATGTATTCCCTAGGTACCACGGTATACCCCCACAGTCACATGTGTAAGTCACTAAGATAAAGGCAACTAGGTTTCCAGCGCGTGAACAGTCACTAGGCGAGTAGATTCGACAGTCGGGTGGACCACAATGAGCAGGGTATCAAGCCCGAAACCTACCAAAGGTATCGAAAGAAAGTGTTCTGGAAGACGACTGAGGACCTCAAATGGATTCGAGACCCACGAAGCTCTGTGGAAAATGCGATCAACGGAATCCTGAGATAAGCCCTCTATATGTGTTCCCCACTACGCTTGATCCGACGTTGGAGGGGTTATCTCCGCTACCTTTCCTTATGCGACCTCGTGTTTAGCCCCTGCATTAGAGGGGGGTCCCAGATAACTTTCACGGTTACTGGACTTTCAAGCACTCCCTAGCTCAGACTCTTATGTTTGTTTTTGTAGCCTCGAAGAGTTTCCTCTCCAATCCTAAATCAAGGCTCTAGCCTAGACTAAATTAATGAACCCTACAAACACAAAGTCTAGTAACTTTTAATTAGGTGTTAATTTTAGTGGCTTTATTAAGTCAAAAGGAATGAAATTGAAATCGGTGATGTTCTTTAAGAGACAAAAGAGAAGAGCATAAGATGATAGTGGAAACAAAAGTACTTCTTTCTTCACAAGTAAAGATTTGCCAATTTAAACTCTTTAACCAAACTTTTCGTAACTAATTTTCTCAGATATTTCAAAAGAAAAACTTAAAACAAGATTTCGCTCGACTACGAGCTACTTAATGTCCTAAGCATTCAAGTAAAGAACTTAAGAAAACTTTATTTTTCCTTGGTAAATGAAACAACTAGCCTAAACTACTTTACCAAACAAAGAAATGAAAGATTTGTTTTTATTGTTTGATACTTAGAAAAAGGGGAAAATGATGACAAGACAGGACCAAGAAATTAATTCAGGCCCAAACGCAGATCACAGGGAGTCACTGACAATACCAAGCAGGCGGATCAACGAAGACTCACCAACTTGTATAAAAATCCTATTTTAAAGAAAACATAAGAAATCTTTGGTCAAAATAAAGCTAAACTGAAGTCAGACCTAGCCTACAAACTGCTATAACATAGACCAGTACCAGGTCAAGAAAACCCTGAGGAGGGTGACTCCTGACAGGGAAGAGGATGACTGCCTCTTCTTTTTACAAAAAAATTCTCAATAGGCACACTACTGACACTTCAACAGTCAGCGTATGTATGCAGGTTTTCCAAGGGTAGGGCGCGTGCAGGCCCACTGTAGGACGCGTACACCTCTGTAACTCCTCAAAAAAATGAAAGAATAACAGTCCAACATAGGCAGGGAGTACTGGTATGGAATACAATCATCCCTTAAAGACACAGAAGATCACAGAAACTCAAAAAACAGTGAATAAATTGATTCAAAGCACCCAAAAAGAAATATCCCCAAAGACCCTAGAGGCATCCCTAGTATGGTCGCCAATTCTGCTATAGATGGAAAACCCCTCTACAGACTACACCAAGGGTCTAAATTGTAGGCAGAGAAAACCCTCTAAAGTCTCCTACTTTTAATCACTATCCCAATGTTACCCCACAATCATACATAAAATACAAGAGAGAGGAATCTGGTAGGCCTACCTTAAAATCCGCGTCTGGCGTTGATCCCTTTGCGCTTGGTTGTTTCCTGACTGCAAATATCCTCCCAAGGCTGACCTGCATTCATCAAAAGACAAACAAGAAACTACAAGCATGCATTCTACATAAGGATTAGTGGGTTAGACATCATAAACAAGAAATGTAAACAAATCATATAAGTTTGAGACGTCATTTGGTGGGATGGAAAAAGTACTTCTTTATATTAATCTCACAAAAATTCGCTTACAACATGAGACCGGCATTGCTCCTTGAACTTGGTCCTGGGCTCCTCATCACCATGCACCAACTGCTTCCATGTCTTCTTCTCCTCTTCAGTTCTCTCTTAGGGAAATGGCAAGGGATTTGCAATTGGGGCAAAGGGGGGATTGATAGAATGGGCAGAGTTTCTTTGCTCTCGTGCTTTCTCTTGCAATGGGACCCCAATCCATTATTGTATAGGCCAAAAGGGATAGTAACGGTTGGGGTGACTAGCTATGGGTAGTCAAACAGTTAATTAATGGCCCGGAAACCAGTATCCTATGCAATTTTCCATTTTTCGCAATATTCTGTGAGTGTACGCGGGTTGTAGTGGGTTAGCAGGCGTGTGTACACGGTCAGTAGTGGTGCAGGGCRCGTATACCTTTAAAGCAATGGTTTTTTGAAGAGCTTGTTTAGTGATGGCTTGGAAAAGATAGTAAGTTAGATGGCATGATGCCAGGTATGCATGTCTAGTGAAATTTAGGGTTATAATAACCTTTGATGAATTTCCTGTAGTATCCTGTGTGTCCTAATGTCGCTCTTAGCTGACGGAATGTTCTTGGTGCTGGAAAGTTTACAATGACTGCAATCTTTGTCGGATCGACCAATAAACCTTGCTTGCATACTATATGGCCCAATAGTATCCCAAACGGTGTTCCAAATATGCATTTCTTGATGTTCAGTGAGATCTTGCACTGTCTGCATCATTCTAACATCAGTCGTAAAAATTCCACATGGTTTTTCAACAGGCTATATATTGTCCAATCATTCAGGTATACTTCAAGAAAGTGATGATGAATTCCTTAAATGTTGCGATGACCACTCTGGAAAATATTGTTGGTGCGTTCTTTAGTCCAAATGGCATGACTGTGTACTGATAAGATCCCCATTCCATCGCAAACATGGTCTTGTGTTTGTCTTCTTGTGCTATCTTAATCTGATGGTGGCCCAAAAATCCATTAGTGAATGATTAATATTCATGTCCTCCGACGTTCTCCATAACATCGTCTGTGAACGGTGTAGGGAATGGGTTGCGTAGGAATGCATCATTCAACTTCCTCAAGTCGACGCATATCCTGATTCCTCTTCCATATTTCGTGTCCTTCACTACCATCGGACTTATCCATTCTAACTCTTCAACTGTTTCAATGATTCCAACTTCGAGCATCATATTGATCTCCTCTTTAAATTTATATTTATATATGGGGTTCAGTCTATAGAGTCGTTTTCTGATAGGTCTCACATCCGGTCTGAGTGGTATCTTGATTTCTCCTAGTTCTCTGGCTATGCCCTTCATCTCTGTAAATGTTGTGGGAAAGAGATCATTGTATTCGCGTAGCAACTCTGTGATACTTTCTATTGTTTTCTCATCCCAATAATCCCCAATGTTGGCCATTTTGGGTTGTTCCGTTGTCCCAATGTTAACTTTATTCACCTTGATCAGCACGGAAATGACTTCTAATTCCATGGGTGGTCCTTCCACATCTCTTTCGCCTTCTGCTTCTTCGATCTGAATATCGTGCGGATCATCTTCATCTGGTGCTTCTTCCTATACATGGTAACATGACAACAGTTCCTTGACTGTCTACTTATTGTGTTGTTTCTCTTCTGTGATCAATTCTATTTCTGGTTCTTTGATGAATATCATTCCTCTGATCTGTTTAAGGGTTGCATCTATGTTGGGGTTCTCATGTTCGAATGAGAAAGTGATTTTGAAATTATGTTGTAATGTCCTCCATGTCGTAGTTCCTTTGTGTAATTCCTGGTCTGTATACCAATTCGTTGGTATGCCTTCAAGAGTATGTATGAAGTGATGAGGCCATTTCTCCAGTGGTGTCATCATCCATGGAATTTTACACACCTTCAATTGTTCCGCTGGTGTCCCATGTCCTTCATATTTATGTTGTTTATTTTTTTTGTGTTCTACGTCGAACCTTATACGCAGTAACCGCTTAAATTGATACCAGTGTGTGATTCTCTCCTTGTGTGCGCCCCACCATCTTGCGGGTGTGGACTTTAGTGATAAGTCCAGTGAGAGTAGTCTCTAATTCTCTAAGACTCTGTCTTCGTATTGTGTTAGGAATGTTTCCAGCTCGTTTAGTCCATGGAAACTGGGTGGTTCTCTGATTTTTGTGCCGACCCACCTTAGTGTGTGGTCAATCCTTGCACATCTTCTCATGGATACTTCATGTAGCCTCTGCTGCCAGTTTTCCAACCCAGTGTCTGAGTCTATTGCACATGAATTAATGCTCCGCCAACTGAGTACCCCATCTGTCGTTGGGTTTACATAATCCTCATCGCGCGCAATTGTTCTGTACAACTAGTCAATTTCCTCTAAGTCCAGACAAGTGGGTTCTACGAACCTCTCCCCTTCTGATGGATCTAATGGTGCTATGACCCTGTATTCTCTGGAATCGAATGTCATTTTCATGGTTTTCAAATTGATTATGGTATGGTTTTCAAACGCCCAATCTAGACCAAGCAATGTCAAGTAAGGTGTTGTGTCGTCCACTATTTCAATGAATTCAAAATCTGCTTTAGTGCACACTTCATCAAGATCTATTGTCATTCCTTTCAGTCTACCTATTGGTAGGACTCTATGTTGGTTTTCTAGTTTCAAATAGACATTTGAGTATCCCAGTGTTGGCTCTCCCATACATTGCCATGTCTTTTTTTGGTAATACATTCACTTCGGATTCTAGATCTAGTATAATGTTTCCCATGTTGAAATCCCCAATGTTAGCATTCAGTCTGAATTCCCTTCTTGTTCTTCTTCTTGTGTGTAGGTGGTTAATGACTTTTGGTTTTGGCTTTTCGTCCATATCACTGCTACATTTCTCTAGGATGTTTTGCAATATTTTCACAGATGAGGGATCACTTAATACTTTCACACATGATTGCAAAAATCCTTTGATTGTACTTACTTGTCCCATGGGTTGCAATCCGTTGGTATGATCCAGTGAGGGAGACATCTTATATTTTCTGTCGTCCTTTTGAAATTCTTGTCTGGCTTCCTTAAAGGTCTCTTTTTCTTTTTGCGCGTCGAACTGCTTTCTTGGTTCAGTTTTCTTCCTTACCCATTGGTTCTGCACTGGTTCCTGTCAAACTGCATCAGTGCATGTTTTTGTTCCTCCATGAGTGACTATGTTGATGTTTTGTCTGTCATCCCTTGCTTCGGCTAAAATCCACTGAACATTCTGATTGTTCTAGTTCCTCTTTTCCTGAATATTTACTAGTAGTGTCGAGCATTCCTCTATATCATGGTCTGATGTGCAGAAATACATACAAGTTGTTAGTGGAAGTGGACATTCCCTTGCATAATGTCCCAATTGCTGACAATTGTGACATGCGATTGGTACTCTACCTCGTCTGAAACCTCCTCAAGCTCATCCTCCTCCTCGGTAGCCTTCTCGATCACCTCTTGGTGCGTTATACGGTGGTGCGTGATTGTACTGCGCGGTATTGTACTAGGGTTGTGTTGGGTTGTACTACGGTTGCGTGTTATTGTATGGTTGTTGTGTAGTGTTATACTGTTGTTGTGTAGTGTTGTATGGAGCTGGGGCCTAATTGAACTGCGGCGTTGCTTGCCCAGTCATCATTTCGTCCTATACCCTATATGCATCTGATGTTATTTCCTGCATCAGCTCCATAGTTATACAATCTTTATCATCGTGGCCCACTGACTTGCAAAAGGTGCAGTATGAACTCTTTGGAACTACCTAGTATTTCTGCATCATCATGCACTGGTAAGGGTCGTGACCCAATTTATTGCATAGTTTTCACTAGAGTCATCCCTATGGTAATAGGTTTGGCATATTGGTTGCCATATATTGCACGAATGTTGGACACTCATTCTTGTGGTGTCCTTTTTTCCTGCATGTGGTGCACCAAGCAGCTTATCATTTGTCCTTGTTCTTATTCTGGTTCAACTGAAATGTTATATTCTTCAGATCCTTCTTCAATTCTTCGATAGTTGGGTCTATCTGCTGGTACTAGTTCTCTTCCAATTGCAAGGCTTCCTGCAGAGCCTCTGCTTGCGTCTAAAACTTTTTTTGTCGTAAAGGATATTTTAAATGTGGTAATAGTGAGTTGAAAAATAGGTGTCGATGTTGCATATCGGTCATAAGGTATTTTAGTTTTCCCTTCAATCGCTTGAATCTCTGATCAATATCCCATACAGATTCTCCTGGTTTCTATCTGATTTCGATCATCTTGTTCATGTACTGATCCTCTGAGATCGGCTTCTGAAACTTGTTAATCGGTAACTTATTAATGTCGGCTAGTGTCCTTGTCATTCTTAGGGCACTGTTTGTGTCTAGACTCATGTACCAGTCTAGTGCGCGGTATCTTAGCGTAATTGATAGTTGCGCGATTTTGGTATCTTCGTCAGTGATCTGTTTTTCTTCCCAGATATTTTCACAAATGAACAAATTCTTCTCAGGGTCTTCTGTTGCTTCTCCCTGAAATTCTGGTAATCGGATAGTGGGATCATGTCCTACCATTCTAAATATTGAACTACTACCTCCTCCACGCGGTGTAGATACTTGACTAGTGATGCCTGAACTGGCTCCTCCAGTTGTTGCTCCTTGTGTAGATGTGCTTCTTGTTGTCAAACGTCCTCTGAACTTCGGTTGTCTAAATGGTGGTGTTCTCTTTGGTGTATTAGTCGCACATGGGTTTGTGGGTTCCACACTGACATTAATATGGATAGGATGGTTTCCTTCTTCTCCCATTCTTGGGCCTCTCCTTTTCCTCTCATATGTTGCACGCAGGATTTCCTCAATCTGTTCCACAGCTCGGAGATCCTCTACCTCTTCCTCATCGCTAGCCAAGCCCTCCCTCGCGGCTACGGATCTTTTCTTGCTATTCACCTTATATTAGTAGGGTAATCCGCTATGTGTATTTCCTGATGACGCCAAGATCCACTTGATCTGGTTTTCATCCATCATGATCGGGTCCAAGGGTTCCTCCTCCTTCTTGCCTTTGTCTCTACCTCCTTCCATTTATCCCCTCTCTGTCAATGCTTCCCCCCTTCCCCCATGCACGCAAGGAAATTTAGTTGTTTGATTCCATTATCATTACACCTTTGTTATATAAAAGTATCTTAATAGAAGTATACAGTGATTGAATGTACCTTCCTCGAGGTCCACGTAGAAATTCTTGTTCTGCTGCGTTGTATGACTTCGCTGTGTCAACTGCAAACTCTGTTATGAACCTTGCAACGATACTGTCAAGCCAAAAGTCTATTGCATGGGTGAATTTTTTGTTCACCTGTTGTATCTTCTCAATCTGTAATGGAGTCCAATATAGCTATCGAATTTGGTTCGTCATGTGGTTATCCTTCAACCTTAGTATCCATTCTTGTAGTAGAAGCGGAAAATTACAGAAAAAGACTTTGTGCAAATCAGTAAACATGTATTTGTCTAGATATTTTCGAGGTGTGATTTTAGGGTTTCTATTGTCTTTCTGTGCAAACTCTAGCTCTTTGGATCTCAACCAATCTTTGATTTCTGCTATTGTGTGGTTCCACGATGTCAACATTCCCTTCTAGTGTTTCATTGCTCTCTTCTTTTCTTCTTTCTCTTCTCTCTCAGTCTATCTCACCTACTTAGTCCTCTCTTGTTCCTACAAACACGGCAATGGAACCATCTGTTGGATAATTCTTCTTCCCTCTCTACCATCTGAGTTATTGACCCAGGGTTCATGTCTTTCGGGTTTCCAACAAAGCCTCTAAAACTATCGACCCTCCTGGTGAACCAGAAGGCAACACAACACACAGAATGTGTTGTGCAGTCTCACCTGAGATAGTTTTAAATGGGTGGTTGTAAGACTCGGGTGTTTATGGCCTAGGATTGAGTAGGGGATAGGGGTTTTTTATCCAAAGACATCTACTATAAGTCGTGATTGTTATCTTATGACTATTCATGATTATGCAACGTATTTCATAAAAATATAATAACTCATTCATCAAGCACAACAATTAACTGCTAAAACAACCATAGAGAATAGAGACATACATGTGTTCATCATATTACACAGGTATTACCGTGGTTAACACCCTCCTAGCCTACGTCCACAAATATTTGTCTCTTGGATTTTCTATTATGGTAGTTCTGCATCTCCAGCGTCGTGTGCTTACAATTCTCCTCAGATGAGTAAGATCTCTGTGAGGCGAACTAGATCGCACCAGGCTCCACAACCTATGATCTAATCCTCAGATCCTCCTTCTCCCCTATGTTCCATCTCAACAGCTTACAAAATAGTTCATACCAATATTATATATCCCATTGACTCATACATATTCGGTATGAACAATACAGAGACAAACTAATCAAGAACCAACCTTCCACAAGAAAAGCTGGAACTCTATTATACCTACGTATCTATATTTATATCTAGTGGGCTCTTCAACCATTTACAATGTATTACAAAAACCCTAACCCTACCAATGTTAGGTCTTCCTCCCATGTGTGCATGTTGTTCTTCCTTCCAGCTGTCACTTTCCTTGTGTAGGCTTTCTTGCATATGCGTGTGATGTGTTTCCCTCCAGTTGTTACTTCAGTTTCTACACACTTTCTTTCTCCATGGTCATCCTTATTTCCACTTCAGCCTTTCTTCTTTCCCCTTTTGTCTACTTCCAACATTGGGTATGGGTCCTTATCCCCCATGATTTCTATAACCTCGAAGTCGGTCATTGACTTGACTCCATGTAAGTCCACTTCAACGTTCTTTATCCTCCCAACAGGGTAGATACAATATTGATTGGCCATCCGCAATTGAATGGTCTAATATACTAGCTTGGGCTTACCCATGGCTTCACAAGTTTTCTTTGGTAGGATGTTGACGTCGAACCCCAATTCTAAGCTAACATCATTAATTTTGTAACCGACGATGTGTGTATTTAGCATAAATTATTTTATGGATCTATGCTTCCTTCTCTATATTCTACCTATATGTATTTCAGAAAGATGAGCAAAAATCAACTCTTATGGGTTTGTTTCAATATCTAAAATCCCCTTGAGCTTGTTCTGCAACTTCCTAGTTAGTTATTCTCCATCCAAAATATCAAAAAGAAAGAAAAACCACAATGTAATAGTCTGTTGGGGTCTCACTAGAGGATATTTATGTGAAACACAATGATCCACAAGTTCAGGTTGAGGCTCATGGATTTAGTATGTAGGTATCGGTATTGCAGGATTAGAAACTCGTCGTAATATCTCAACGACTTCCTTAAAGAATTGTTTATGCACAAGGGGGTCATATCTCACATCTTCTGGTACCTCTTTGCAGATCTTACTTTTAGGTTGAGTTGTCAACGTCATCACCAGTCCTTGTTCCTCCTCTAGTAATAATATTAATATTTGGTTCATTTTCTTCAATGACAGGTCGAGACTTTGAATTTATCAAATTGGCACCTCGTTGTCTTGTGTGATCCTCCCATTTCACACTCAACTCAGGACAATCCTTGGTGGCATGGGTGTTGTTTCTACAGTGTACACACCAAGGATGTTTGATCCAGATTTATAAATGGAACAAAATGGAATACATATGTATAGAAAAGAAATACAAGTAAAAATTGACTTCTATTAATAAAGAGAATATGTTGAAACTGTACAAACTACAGACTAAAACAAACTTGCTCGAATGGTGGCAGCTTGTCTCTGAGAAGAGATGTGATGGCTATGCTCATTCGCAAGAAGATGGCTACAACGAGGCTCCAAAGGCATTTTTAACATAAATCATAAGTGAGAAAACTCTAAACATCCAAAAACCTAACCATAGGAGATGAAGTGACAAAATTCATGTGGGCCTCGATGGGGTAAGTTGGTACATCAACTTCCCAGGGTTGTAACTTTTGCATATGATCTTTGTTTTAGGTGCACGATAGCTCGTTGGAAAGAAATATTTGAGTACTACACATGTATTCATCACACTTTGGCTAAATCCTTTAGTGTGACTATGGTGCACCCAAAAAATGTTGTTTAGGGCCTCAAAACAACGTCGAAAGTTTAGGACCCAAAAAACTAGGAAAAAACTGCCAAAATGAAAATTATTCTTTGAGACAATGGAATAGGTGGGTAGCCACCAATATCCACCTGGATCAATCCTCCCCCCTTAGGAATCAATGGTATCAATTGCATTGAGTTCCCACATCAGATGGAGAAACTTCTGTTGAACTTGGCCATGGGTGAGCCACTTGCCTTGGTGCAAGAGCTGCCCTTCTTTGGAAACCTGATAAAGTTGGATCCTCTATTGTCAACTGCCCTTAATATGAATGTCCTTGATCTGATAAATGGTTGCATGTTTCATGCAGTCAGGGTTGATATATGTCAGTGTCAGTTTCTTTTCAATCTTTGATGTGCCCAATAATGGTGGGAAGTATGGTCGAAGGAGGTCCACATTGAACATGAGGTGCGGTCCAGGAAAGGGGGTAATACTGAGCTCAAAAGAATTTTCACCCACAAATTTGGTGATGGTGTACAATCCATAGAGAAGTGGATGAATCTTTTGATGGGGTCATGTAAGGCACTCTTTCTACAAACACAACTAGACCTTGTCTCCCACCTAAAACTTGTGCAGCACTCGGTGTTGATCATGGTAGTGTTTGTACTTAGCATTGGATTTATGTAAAATATCATGGACTGGTTGTCAGATGTGCTGAATTCATTCAATAAACTTGGTAGATTTGTCGGCCTCATATTGAGCATGGGATCATTTTTCCTGTGTGGATGCAAAGGGTAGTGCGACATCAATGGGATCCAACGGTTGAAATACCAACCCCACCTGAAAGGGACTATGCTCGGTCGAGATGTGTAGGGCCTTGTTGTAGTTATGTTGAACATAGGGGAGACTCTCATCCCATGTGCGTAGATTTTTGGAATTGTACGTGTGCAAGATATGCATGATCATTATGTTGATGACCTATATCCCACCATCTATTTGGGGGTGGAAGGTGGTGGATTTGGTGAGCTTGGTGTCCAACAGTGTCTAGAGGTTAGACCAAAATGTGTTGAGGAACCTATTGTCCCAATATGATATGATGGTTTTTGGTATCCCAAAGTGTACCCACACTCATTCGAAGAAGATATTGGTAGTGGCCTCCACTGTGATATTCTTCTTGCAGGCTATGAGGATGGCCATCTTAAAAAACCGATCAACCACCAAAAAAACATTATCAATTCCCTACTTGGTTGATGGAAGGCCCGACATGTAGTCCATCGAGATGGATTCCCATGGCATGTGGGGAGTAGGAAGAGGGGAATATAGGAATTTATTCTTAGTGGCTAGTTTGGAAATGGCACAAGTAGTGTAGAACCTGATATACTTGTTGACCTCTTGTTAAATTTTCGGCTAGTAGAAATGATTTTGTAGTATTGCCACAATATTTTCTATGCTAGAATGTCCTTCCATCCTACTATAGTGAGATTCCCAAATCAACTTCGTACGCTAGCTTGAAGGAACACAAAGGTGTCCCAAGTGGTATAACAATTCATCATGAATATGAAATTCAGTGACATACATGCCTGCGCCTAGCATATTGTAAGTGGTAGCGAGGTCAGAATCATTCTTGTAGATTTGGGGCCACTTGGATGCCTCATGGCCACAGGAGTGGAGCACCGTGGTTAAGGATGAAACTAGAGGTCAACTGAGGAATTCAACGACATGATTGGTTCTCATTGTCTTATATTTGAGGTTGAGATGAAATTGTTGCAAGTATGTGGACCACGTTTGATGGCGGTCATTCTGTAATTTTTCCTATGTCTTCATGAACTACAAATGCTTGGCATTAGTGTGGATGATTATCTCCTTCTCGAGAATGTAGTGCTTCCATTGTCGGAAGGCTTGTACGATGGAATACATTTCTTTGTCATATGTGGGGTACTTACAAATGACATATGATAGTGTCTCACTATGATATGCGACTGGATGGTCATGTTGAGTGAGGACTACGGCCATGTCATAGTCTGAAGTATCGGTCTCAATATCAAAAGGTTGTTGCACATCGGGTAAGGAGAGTATTGGAGTTGAGCACAAGTAATGTTTCAAATCATTGAACTCTTATTGTTGTGACTTCCCCCACACAAACGTTTCCTTTCCACCACCCTTGGTCACCTGGCTGAGGGCCCATGAAATATGGGAGAATCCCAACATGAACATGTGATAGAATTTGGAAAGTCATAAGAAAATTCAAAGCTTAGTTAGTGTGGTTGGGGCTGGCCAGTCACGAATGACTTGGACCTTGGTTGGAACCACATGCACACCATGCTCATCAACAATGTATCCTAGGTATTGGACCTTGTTCATGACGAAGGAACATTTTTCCAAGTTAGCATATAGTTGTTGTTTTTGTAGAGTGTGAAGGACTTGTTGAATATGCTGCAATTGTTCTGCCCAATTCTTGTCGAAGATGAGGATGTCATCCATATATATCACCACAAAGGAATTGGTGAAGGGCCACAATATAACGTCCATCAATCTCATGAAATTTTTTGGATCATTTGTCAAACCAAAGGGCATGACTATCCATTCAAAAATACCTTCTTTGGACTTAAAAGAAGTCTTCCATACATCATTTTGTTCTATTGGAACTTGGTGGTAGCCAAAATTTAGGTCAATATTTCTGAAAAACTTAGCTCCCTTGAGCTAGTCAAGAAGGTCATCAATTAAAGGAATTGGGTACCGATTCCTGACTGTGATTTTGTTTAGGGGCCTGTAATCAATTCAAAGTCACCAAGTCTCATATTTATTCTATACAAGTACAATTGGGCTCCCACAAGGAGAGGATTTGGTTCGGAGGTGACCCTTTTGAAGTATCTCTTTGTTTTGTCACTTAATCTCCTCATTTTCCATCAGAGAGTGACGATAGATTGGCCCATTGGGTAGAGCTACATTAGGGGTTAGATCGATTGAATTATTGACCTGAAAGTGTCGTGGCACCCTAGTGGGTGAGGAGAATATGTCCTTGTGTTCTTCCACGATCTTGTCCACTTGCTTCTGCTACTTGGAGAGGCCAGGGATGTGGCTATGACCTTCTATTCACTTTGAGAGAGAATCATGAAAAAGAAAATTTTCTCAGTATGGGAAATAACCTTCCTGCATTTCTTAGTAGATATCAAATAAATAGCGGTAGGTGGAGCTACCTCTTGTATCCTATACAATTGTCTACTCAAAGTAATAATAACACTGTGAGGTCTAGACTCATATACAATGTGTCATTTCCATAAATATGGTTGGCCTAAAAGAACATCACAAACTTCAAAGGGGGAAATATCACACAATACATCATCCTTGAAGGGTTTGATGTTGTAGCGTAGATGACATTGTTGGCTTACGTGAATAACTCTTCCTTGGCGAAGCCACCCGAAGGTGTATGGTTGCAGGTGTGGTGTGACTGGTAGGTCAACTACTTGATGACCTCTACTAATATCAGGTTCATTTGACTTCCACTATCTACAATGAAATTCAATGGTGCACCCTTGACACACATCTACGAGTGAAAAAAGAGTTCACCTTCCTCTCGTTCCTTTGGCTCACTTGGTTGGACCTTGGTGGTAGCGACAGTGGCACTGGGTTATACATCAATGATCGTCTTCTCTTTTTCTGGATCTGATTCAGAGTCAGAACCTTCCTCTGACTCAAAGGCTTTTAGCTCAGCCACCAATGACTACTTCGAGCGACATTCATCAGTATTATGCCAAGGGATTTTATGGAATTCACACCACTTCCCAGTGTCTTTCTTCGTTGTCTCATTACCCTTCTTTGTTTGAGGCTTGGACTAGTTGTCCTAAGGGCGTCCATCCTTGATATATCCTTTTTTCTATGGGTTGGGATCACCTTTTCCCTACTTTTGTTGTGAGGAATTTGCATATCTAAACTCTCGCTTCTTTTGTTTAAATTTCTGCTCGATTTTGACAGCATATTGATATGTTGTGCCCAGTGATTATATGTCCAGAAAATCCATTTATGTTTGGATGTATCTATGCATGTAGTCATGTTACTTGAGAACCAGATGTCATTCGGAGTCCTTGATATCCAGCTTGATGTGCAATGTATGGAAGATATTTGTTAAATCTGGTACTGTCTAGTCCCTTTCATGTCGGAGTGTGGTCCATCTCGTATATTGGTCATCATAGCTTCCAACAAGGTAGTATTGTTTCTTAATATCATCACTGAAAGAATCCCAAGTGGGGAAGACCATAAATATTTCAGATTCCTCAATATCCCTTTGCTCACAGTAAGTTTCCCACCAATACATAATATGAGGGACAACCTTACGGAGCAAAAAAGTAATATTTTCTCTATTGAAAAATTTATGGACCAAAACATACCCTTCTAGCAGATTCAACCATTTATCTACAACATCTTCATCTATCCGACCTTCAAATAAGGGGATATCAAAATTGAATTGTACCTTGAAAGGGGCAGTGTGATCTCTTGATGAATATGCATCACCTGTTGGCAGTCGTCGAAGAATCTGTGCAAAGTTATCCATCATATCATTCATTTGTCGCACAAGGGATTCCTTGAGCAACATTTTAAAAGGATCTCCTGCTCCATTGCGTCTCTTTTCTTCTGCCATGGGAGTTTGTCGTGAGTGGTGGGGAAGGTCTTGCAAGGGCTCAACCACTTCGATTCCCCACTCCTTGTATCCTGACCTCGTTGGGGACATGCACAGAGAAACAAATAAAGAGAAGACTACTCTGATACCATTGATCCATATTTATAAATGGAACGAAATGGAATACAGATGTATAGAAAATAAATACACAGATATACATTAAAACTTGACTTCTATTAATAAAGAGAATATGTTGAAACTGTAAAAATGGATACTAAAACAAACTTGCTCGAATGGTGGCAACTTATCTTTGTGAAGATATGTGACGACTACACTCATTCGCAAGAACATGGTTACAATGAGGCTCCAAAGGCCTTTTTAACATAAAGAATAAATGAGAAAACCCTAAACATCCAAAAACCTAACCCTAGAAGATGAAGTGCCAAAATTCATGTGGGTCCTAATGGGGCAAGTTGGCACATCAACTTCCTGGAGTCCTAACTTTTACATACGATCTTCGTTTTAGGCGCATGATAGCTCGTTGGAAAGAAATATCTGAGGACTACACATGTTCTTGTCACACTTTGGCTAAATTATTTAGTGTGACTATGGCGCACCCAAAAACCTTTGTTTAGGGCCTCAAAACAGCCCTAGAAGTTTAGACCCAAAAAACTAGGAAAAAACTACCAAAATGAAAATTGTTCTTTGAGCCAATGGAATAGGTGGGTGGCCACGGATATCTTCCTAGATAAACTGTTGAAATATTAATTAATTGTCAAAAGAATAATTGTTGAAATATTATTTAATTTTTGAAATAATAATTCTTTAAATATTAATTGCCATTAGATTGGTTGGCATTGATATCGACCCTTGAACAAGAGGTTAACAGGTTGAATGTCGAAGTAAAGTAGCTATAAAAAGAAGTTAACAAGATGCATGTCAGATGCATGTGCATTTCAATTGCATGAGATCCTCATGAGAAGTTAACAAGTTGCATGTTAGTTGCATGTGCATGTCAGTTGCATGAGATCCTCATTAAAACACAAAGAAGAGTCATTTGGAGATCACTTCTTAGAATACAGGTTGGATATCTGAGGCAGTGAGTCAAAGATAGAGAATTCTAGTGAAGTAAGAAGTTTGCAGGATCCGAGAGTACAGAAAATAAGTCTCAGATAGATATCTTTTGAGTAAATCTACAGCTTTTAGGAGGAAAAGCACGTACATCCACAGGCTACAGTGAGGAAAAGTGCAGACATCCATGCGTAGACAATATATAGGGTCGTGGACCTATGAGGAAAAAATGTTGAATATCAGGGATATAAAACTCAGGTCAGCTACAAGTTAAAGGTATGTCTTCCTGTGTATGTTAGGGTGTGTATTCTGAAGAAATCAGGAACAAATATGTCTTAGAGATTCATAAGAATTTGATTTGGAGAACTCTCATGTGAATATTGGTATGAGGTATGTGTGATTGCAGTCTTCATGAGATATCAAAATCAGTAGTAGCAACAAAGGTATCAAAAACAATAGCAGAAACAGGTTATCAGTTACAGTGACAAAGGTAGTGACAGATTGGTCTACATTTATATTTCAGAGTTGTTGGACGGGGCAAGGAAAGGGGGTTGTAGCCTCCTTTCGGTTGGAGCCGGTTAAATTAGGGAGTTAGAGTTTCATTCAGGTTGTAGCCTGTAAATAGGCGGTTGGAGCCTCCTTCCATTTGTAGCTAGAGAAATAGGAATTTTGTGCTTCCAACAAATGTACTCTTTGATAAATAATAAAATCATTATGTGGTTTTTTCTCGCATTGGGTTTCCACGTAAAATTATGGTGTATTGTGTTTATGTGATGTTTAGGAATTGAGTTATGGTGTTGATGATATATTGAATGCTTGTGATATTTATTGGAGGTTTTATATTATTATTAAAATTACTAATTGTGCTCATATTGATTCACCCTCCCTCTCAGTATTCCAACAATTGGTATCAGAGCAGGGCCTTCAAGAAGTAGTTTAACCACTGGAAGGAGATCATGGAATACGCTAATATTGGAGCACCAGTGTTTGACGGTCATAACTATACCTTATGTAATAAATGATGAAAAATGTTTTAGAGACACGGGGATTTGATGTTTGGCAATGAGTAGTAGATGGGTATACAACACCAGGCACTACCCCAACTGACAGAAATGGAAAGAAACTCAGTGAAAACAAATCAAAGGATAAAGGTATGATTTTGATGAGTTTAGTTGATTCATTATTTGTCAAAGTTATGCATTGTGAAAGTGAAAAGGATCTTTGGGATAAACCCCAAAATATTTATGAAGGAGATACCAAAGTTAAGGGAGTTAAGCTTCAAATTTTCAGAGTTAAGTTTGAACAGTTGAAGATGAATGAAGATGAAGACATTGCATCCTACCTTCTGTGAATTGACGAAATAGTTAATACTATTAAGGGATTTGGAGTACAAGTTGTTGAATCAGTGGTTGTTAAAAAGGTATTGAGGTCTCTTCCTATGAGATTTGATCCTAAAATATCAACCCTAGAAGAAAGAGAAGATCTTCATACATTGAGCATGGACGAGCTACATGGAATATTTACAGCGTATAAAATGATAACAGAACAGGAGAACCCAATCACGAAGGAAGTAGCTTTCAAGGCATCCAAGAAAACAAAGAACAAGAAGAAGTAAAATTCAAAACCAGGTTGTAGTTGTAGTGATGATTCAGATGAAGATGAAGAGATGGATAACTTCGTAAGGAAATTACATAAGGAACCGGAAATTATAAAGGTGTGCTTCCATTGGAATGTTTTGATTGTGGTGGGATTGGTCATTTTGCTTCTAAATTTCCTCATAGGAATAAAGACAGTGATGAAGAATAAGTTTCTAAAAGGGAAATAAGAGAATAAACAAAAGGAAATTATTCAAGAAAAGTTTCCACTCAAAGGAGAATAGTTCCTCATCAGATGAGGAGGATGATGACAATGACAATGATTCAAAAAGAGTAGTATTCATGGAAGTAGAAGATGATTCCAAATAAGAAGGTGAAGTCGATCTCATAGCATAGCTAATCAGTGCATTAGAAGAACTTAGGAAGGAAATAAAGAAAAACAAGTCACTCAAGGTAGAGTTAAAAATGAAAGAGGGATCTCAGAATTCCAACCCTGAAGAGCAGATGATCACGAGTCTAAAAATTCAAATAGAAGAAGACAAAAGAATTGAGTAAATACTTAGAAGTCAGTTAGAAGAAAAGGAGAAAATGATTGGAAGCTTGGAAGCAGAAATAATCTCTTCAAGGAAAGATATTCAGAAGAAAGATATGCAGCAGAAGAGCACCACAATATTGAACCAAATAATCAGCATTCAAAGACCATCTGATGATAGATCCGGACTAGGATACAATCAAGTACAGAATGAGAAAGGATCAAGCTCTAACACAACAGAACAGGAAGCAGGAAGAAGAATCTATGCAGAGATGCCAAATATTATGTCAAGAAGGAAGAATGCATGCCCCCAAAGAAGAACATTCCAAAAATAAAGAAGACTCAAGAAGACGAATTCAAAAGGAGTGCATCCCAAATAAGATCATATACTCTCAGGTATCAAATGTCGTTTTATGGTCATTTTTTAATTGTGATAATTTGGGACATAAAGTTGTATACTGCATAGCCTATTCCAAGAACCGAAGCAACTATGTGGGGTACTTAAATAATAGTTATCCCAATAAATCTTAAGAAGCATACAACAGAAACCAAAACAATATTGGTCCATTGAGAAATGAAGTAGAATGCTACAAATGCAACAATTTTGTAGCATTCCACCCAGAAAATCAAAGCAGAACATTAACAGTCAGATATCAAAACCACAAGAGATATGGAAAATAAAGTAGAATCAATGCTTGCTTGCTCTACAAGCCCAACACAAGAAAAGTGATCGGTATGTTGACAGTGGTTGTTCAAAGCATATGACAAGTGACAAGAATAGGTTTCTAAATATGAAGAAAGAAAGAGATGGTTATGTGGCTCCTTCCAATATTGAATGTTACAAATCCCACAATTATGGTCATATAGATCGAAATTGCAAAATCTTGATAGAGCCTTCCATGAAGGAAAAAACTGATGGTGGATACGAGAAATTTTGGAGAAGAAAAGAAAACCAAGAAGATCATATTAATGAAGAAAAGGTTCTAGAAGATCATATGATTAAGCCTTGTAGTAGTGCAAGATCAAGATGATGAATCCACGGGAAAAGTGGAATGTCAGAACTCGGGAAGATGATGAATCTACACATGATGAGGAAGATTACTCGGCATTAGGGGAAATTCATCCATTGTTCTAAGCCATTTGACTTGGAGACTCCTAGTAAATATGAATATTGAACAGGGGGAGTCTATAAAGTATCTCTACAGATCATATAACCATCCTTCGAGCAGTTTGAAGTGTTTGTAGATTTGGGACATTCATTTTCAGAGTGGTTTGATGATATAAGTACAGAGAAAAAGTTTGATTGTTTGAGAAGAATCTTTCAGACCACATTCCTATCCAGGTATCAACTGGCAGTTACATAGCCAGAAGTTCATGATTTTGCAAAATTTCATTCCACACGTGCATTGAGGCAGGGATATCTTCACTATAGATTGTTTCATACATGTAGAGTTCGATTTACATATTAATAAGCACTATTCCCATGCAAATATCATAGGAATATCAATGACATCACATGTATGAGATACATCTCTTGGTAATGTTGGTACTCTGTTGAGGTACACCATTGATGGTACTTGCTTGATATATCCTATGGTCCATGGTGTATAGCATGATTGAGTGATATGATATATGGTTGAGATACATTGTTGGTACATGGTAGGGTACAAGTATTGATGTACATTGTTGATGCATGGTTGATGCATGGTTTGGTACATGCTTTGGTACATGGTTGAGACACATATCTTGTGATGGTATGTTGGTGATATTGGTACATGATTGGTAGAGGCATGTGTTGGTGATGTTGGTCATCCATTTGAGAGGTTCCCTTGGTATATGATCCATGTGAGAGGATCTAGTTGAGTATCGATATTCAAAATTGGACAGGTATCTACAACAGCAAGGGTTCAGGAAAGGCAATGCAGACGAAAATCTCTACATAAAGGTAAATCAAAGTAGTATATTGATAATTGAAGTTTATGTTCATGACATTATTTTTGGAAGTGATGATAAAAGGATGAGTCAAAAAATTTCTAAAGACATGCATAATGAATTCGAAATGTCATTACTTGGTGAGTTGTCTTTCTTTTTGGGACTCTGCATATGTTAGCAAGATACATGTATTTTCATCTCCCAGACCAAGTACATCAAAGAAATGTTAAAGAAGTTTGGAATGGTATATTGCAATATCGTAAGTACTCCCATGTGGACCAGTATCATATTGAGAAGGAAACCCATGCAGACTATGGATTATGGTATCCAAAAGGGAATGATATATCTCTAATTTCATAAACATATGTGGATTGGGAAAGAAGTGTTAATAACGGAAGAAGTACAAGTGGAGAAAAATTATACTTGGGTGATTGTCTGGTATCCTGGTTGAGAAAGAAATGGTCTTCAGTATCGTTGTCCACAACACAAGCAGAGTATATTGCAGTAACAACATGTTGTAAATAGGTTCTCTAGATGAAGTAAACTTTGCAGGACATACAGGTGGAATATGACGATCCTATTCCGATATTTTGCGATAATACCAGTGCTATAAGTATCTCTAAGAAACCAATGATGAATTCAAAGATGAAACACATTCTGATCAAGTTTCACTTTCTATGGGAACAAGTTATAGAGAAGAACGTAGAGTATGTTGGTACAAAAGAGCAGATTGCAGATATATTCACCAAACCTCTTCTGAGAGATACTTTTGAGTATCTTCGACAGAAACTTGGAATAGTTTCAACCCCAAAGTGATCTACATGGAATTTTTCATAGTAAGACAGGGGGAGAGTAGCAGTAATCATGAAAGACTTGAATGATTTTTGAATTATTTTTATTAGATATTTATACGAGGAAGCACCATGAAGAGAAACATCAGTAGATATTAGAGGCTTACAAACAGGGGGAGCAACCCCAAGGAGAAGTCATCCTTTGTCATTGATGACAAAGAGGGAGAGAAAAATAGAGGCATGGAAAGGAAGAGAAGAGGCATGAAGATAGGGGTAGAAAGAATGAGCAAGAGAAGTGCAGTGTCTAAGTATTGCCGTAAATTCCAAAGGGGGATATTGTTGAAAGATTATTTAATTGTTGAAAGATTAATTAATTGTTGAAAGATTAATTTTTGAAAGATTAATTTTTGAAAGATTAATTTCCATTAGATTGGTTTTCATTGATATCAATCCTTGAACAAGAGGTTAACAAGTTTCATGTCAAAGTAAAATAGTTATAAACATAATTTAAAAAGGTGCATGTCATTTGCATGAGATTCTCATCAGAATTTAACAAGTTGCATCAGAAATTAACAAATTGCATGTCAGTTGCATGATATCCTCATTAAAACACAGATAAGAGTCATTTGGAGATCACTTATGTGAATTACTTCTGAGAATACAGGTTAGATATCTGAGGCAGTGAGTCGAAGATAGAGAAGTCTAGTGAAGCAAGAAGCTTGTAGGAGCCGAGAGTATAGAGAAGAAGTCTCAGATATAGATTCTTTGAGTAAATATGTGGCTTTCAGGAGGAAAAGTGTGTACATTCGCAGGATGCAATGAGGAAAAGCGCGGAAATTCCCGAGAAAACATCGTATAGGGTCGCAGAACAATGAGAAAAAAAAGTTGAAGATCAAGGTTCTAAAACTCAAGTCAGCTACAGGTTGAAGGTATGTCTTCATGTGTATGTTAGGGTGTGTATTCTGAAGAAATAAGGAACATATATGTCTTAGAGATTGATAAGCATTTGATTTGAAGAAATCTCATGTGAATCTTGGTATGAGGTATGTGTGATTATAGTCTTGATGAGATATATAAATTAGTAGCAGCAACAGAGGTATCAGAAACAAAATTAGCAACAGGTTATCAGTTACAAGGAGAGAGGTAGTGATAGATTGGTCTACATTTATATTCCAGGGCGGTTGGATGGGTCAAGGAAAGGGGGTTGTAGCCTCCTTCAAGTTGGAGTCGGTTAAATTATGGATTTGGAGCTTCCTTCAAGTTGTATCCTGTAAATAGGGGGTTGGAGCCTTCTTCTAGTTTCACTGGAGAAATAGGAATTTTTTGCTTCCAATGAATGTACTCTTTGATAAACAAGAAAAACATTCTATGGTTTTTTCCCGCATTGGGTTTCCATGTAAAATTCTGGTGTACTATGTTTATGTGATGTTTATGCATTGACTTATTGTAAC
>SNQJ01S0038983.1:19989-52967 GCA_010110895.2 Picea sitchensis | reverse complement strand
TGTCCCGACTGTATCTCAAGTTTGTTTTGTCATGTTCTTTATTTCTTTTCATTTTGTTCTAACACAATTAGTTTATCTTGTTATGTTCTCTGTTTCTTTTCATTTTGCTCTACATGATTGAGAAGTATCACTGTGACTTAGTATGACTACTTCTATAGTGAAGTAAGCTCATATTACGGTAATTGTCCCTTGTCTTTCCTCTGCACCGGCTATCAGTAGGTGTAAGACCAAGCTACAGTTATAGGATTTTGTGTTTACTTGCACTATGTCAATTATGTTCATGTCAATTTCTTCTTCCATGTATACGTGAGTTTTTGCTGATAAGAATTTTGCGTTATCTGCAAATAGATGTTCTTCTCTTATTTCACACCTTTACGAAAACCATACAGTTACGGGAAAGGGCCTTTCGTTTGTAATTTCATTTCGTTCTTCATACGAAGATTTCTCTTATTTTTTGACCGAATTGTAACAGCCATTAAAATTTCTCGTTAAATCATTTCCATACCCTTACTGTCCCTCAATGACTGTACCCACGGTAATTCAACCTAATATTCAACTCGGGATATCAGATCAAACTAATATTGCATTAAGTCTTTTCAGCACGACCCTTAGAACTGCTAATACCCGGGAAGAACTAGAACGTTCATGGGCGACCATTGAACGAGATATCGCAACACAGGAACAATTGGAAGCCAGACGTAGAGAACATAGAAATCTCCCTTAGTTTCCCATACCGAATGAGACTTTATTATTGCATACATCCTTTACCTCTTTTCGGATTCCTTGACACTGTACTTTAAGCCTTAGTACAGACTCAGGAACAACATCTTTCTGGCGTCGTTGCCGGGGAACGAAGTTACGAAATCTTTTCCCTGGGAAAACGACAAACAATTTCGTTGATAGTGCTATTATTTGATGGTGAACATAGAGTGCACACCTTATTAAAGGCTTGTTCTAAATATTTCACTTGGCGACTCCACTGAAACACAAACTGGCATCTGGTAGAAGATATACCAGATAGAACCCGGATGGCAAGCCAATTGCGCCTGTAAATAATCCTGAAAGAATTTTAAGAGCGAGAGGCTCATCTGAGGCAACCGCTTCGGTTAATAAGCTCAAAAACCCACTGATAAAGAATAAATACCCTTCGGAACCTCCTCTCTCCTGTAGTCCTCTGTCTCATGTCAAAGATCCGGAAACACACCACTCAGAATTTGGAAGCGAGCCACACCAGACTTTCACATCTATAAACAAGGGTAAAGGCCCTTTAGGAAGATCATTATCTTTAGGCATACCAGCCCTTTTTCAATAGGACCTTCCTGTCTCACCAGATTCGAAACAGTGTGTTACACCCTTATTCCCTACTCCTAAATCAATGGCAGGCATCGGAGCAGGAGGTGGAGGACCAAATGTTCCCCCTCCTGGAGTGTTTGCGAAAGTAGCCGCAAGATACGCTCCCCTGGTCTTACCCGTTCCCGTCCACGACTTACCCGACAATTACATCAAAAATCTTCCTAAGTTTACTGGGGAAGGGGATCTAACTGAAGTCGAGCACATAAACTTCTTTGACCGATTCGCAGATATTTGCGGTATTGTGCACGAAGATGTCTATTCGAGATTACTTGTCCAGACCTTCGAAGGGCAGGTCCGAACTTGGTTTCGGAGCCTTCCTGCAGTTTCGATTCGAACGTATAATGAATTGGAAGATGCTTTCCTCAGACAATGGGGAGAACGAAAGGATCATTTGTATTACCTTACCGAATTTGGATCCTTGAAGAAAAAGAACTCAGAAACCGTTATGGAATTCATTCTAATATTTAACAAACTTTATAATAAAATTCCAGCGGTTGTTAAACCTTCTGAACCCTCAGCCAAAGTAACTTTTGCGGGAGCCTTCGAACTCGATTTTGCGTTACTTTTGCGAGAAAGAAGAGGAGCCACACTGACTAGAATGCAAGACGATGCGGTCGAGATAGAATCCAATATGATGGCTTCAGGTAAGATGAAGGCAAAAATAGAAACAGTCAACTGTGATAATAGAAAATAGAAACAGTCAACCGATAATAGACGCTATAAAGAGCTGACTGGTCCTTCCGGGTCAAATAGACACACTGACGACAGAGTGGATGATATGGCCCTAATAATTAAAGATCTATCTAACAAAATCTCTAGATGGAGTTGGACCACCAGGTGATTCTTCTAACAAAAGGGACTTCGGGAGAAACCCTAATCCCCAAAATCAAACAAAGCAAAATGTACCTAGGATTTAAAAATACAAAGCCCACTAAAAACTATAGTACCTTATGGGGAGCAAACCACCTCCAAGATTTCGGAGATTCGGGAGATGAAGGTGCATGTTTCAAATATGAGGTTCGCCAGTCATTTCACTATCAAAGACTATGAGAAATCTTAAATACTTCAACCATCTAACGAGGAATAGAAGATTTATCATATTGACATCTGCATATCTCAACCAGAAGCTGGAATGATAATGGCCAATTTTCAACCCAGATACAATCTCGAGATCAAAATAAGCCCACCTCAACTAACCAACCAAAGGAAATCCTGCCAAGGGGTCAATATCATGAACCCCCTTTGGAAGAAAACATTGTTACCATTACCCAACCATAAAGACAAGGTAACAAGAACTCAATAGTCTCAGTTGGAAAAAGCTGAGACCCAAACAAAGGAAAAAGAACCGAGAAATAAAATCACAACTTCAACCAAGATCATGAATGATAAAGCTTTTATGCTGGACAAATAAGTTGGTAAGAGAAAGCCTGTAAGTCTTAACCAAAGAAACAAGTATTGCTAATACATCTTACAATTTTTGAAAATGAATTAAATAAAAATTAAGATACCAATCCCTCTGGTAGAATTACCAAAACCCAACCTACCTTGAAGCAAATTGCCAAAGTGATGGGTGTTTATGAGCCCGAAGTCACTTTGATGTTATCAAACTAGAAGATGATGCATAACATCAATTTTGGTCCCCATTTTGAAGGATCCAAGGACGCCGCCTTTCTATATCAATTTGAATATACATGACCAATCACAAGATAATCGCATGTTAGATTCACATAATGTTATGCCCAAATGATAATGGAGAGGTCATCTGCATCACTAGACCCTGCGGAGATCTCAGACTTTTCATTCAAGAAAGGTTAAATGTATGGGAATGATAAAAGATCTGGTTGTTACTCTGGCTCAGGTCCCAGCCAAGAGTGTCTTGATGGATGTGATTATTATGATGGTTCCCCAAATATGAAAGGTTAGTTATCCAGATCGCGGGGACAAATTGGGAGGTTCTTGCAACTGGACATGTCATATGCTACAATTCCTCAAGATTCATGGTCACGACCTTACTGTACGTAGAAACATGATTGGCATATACCGTACGCTGGTCCCTAATCCTAATAATTTTCCCGCTTATGTTATGCATCAAGATCCGGGAAATTGCATATTGTCATCTCGATGATGGTTTAAATGGGTGTCCAAAAGAACTTGACATGAAACAAGAATAGCTTAGCCCCTCGACTGAAGAACTATGCAAAAGCAGTCTCAGGAAGATGTACTTCGATGGCGCATCATCTTCTGAAGGAGCTGGTGGCCGGGCATACTTTAATAGCAATCAAGGTAAATTTATCGCTCTCTCATATCGCTTTACAAAGGGAGAGTGCAGATTAATTCAACAACGTGATGAGTATGAAGCATTAATTTAGGTTTAGAGGTTGCCAAGAAGTTAACATAAAAATTTGGAGGTTTACGGTGATGCTGAATTAATAGTAAGACAAGTAAACCGACAATATCAAGCCAAGCATCCCAGCCTAAGAACATACAAAAATTGTGCTTGGGATTTGATGGAGAATTTTTTCTCATCTATAAAATCCATTTTATTCCACGCATAGAAAATCTGCATGCTGACACATTGGCTAAGGCAGCTTCAACCTTTTCCCCTCCCACAAATGTTGAACTGAAATATCATATTGAAATCGGATACAAACCCTCCATACTGCATAACGTCCGACACTCCAAGTGTGTCTTCGAGGACTACTTTAACAAATTCAAAATTTCTTATAGCACAGGGTGAGTTCTCTGAAACCCATCCACATCAAGAAAACCAAAATGACCCGATTTGGGTTATGCAAGAAAATGAAGATCCTAAAACCTTCCGAGAAAAAATACGGATCATCGTGATGTTGGTCCTGTGTCAACCAGATTCCGAAAGGCTTAATCACTTTGGAAAGACTCTTTGATCGGAATGACATACCTTTGAAATCCACTTTGCAGCCCCAAACAAAAGAAGTGGAGGACTGTGACATAAGAACTGAAAAAGAATCCAAGGTAGTAAAGATATTCAAATTCCTCCTCCTCAAAGTTAAAGACCAAGATAGAGACTTGCTCAAACAATATAAAGACGTGTTCACCTAGTCTTATGATCTAGCTCAACTTATGATACTTATAATTGAGCACAAGATACCTTGAAACCCGGAGTCAAACCTTTTGTAGCGCACTCGTAGTTTAACCCCATCTTGTTACTTGTTATTGAAAGAGAAGTTAATAAGCTTTTAGACGCGAAAATAATTGTGCCTTTAAGATACTCAGACTGGATAGCAAAATTGGTCCCTGTCAGAAAAGAGCGGGAAATTAGATCAGGTGTAGATTTCCGCATCCTTGAATAGGTCCTCTTGAAAGATAATTATCCACTTCCTAAATGGACCATGTCCTAGAAAGGTAGTTGGGGAAAATCAGATGTCTATGATAGATGGTTTTTCCGGCATAACCAAATCGCCATGAACGAACAAGACAGAAAACCGCTCACCACACCATGGGGTACATTCATGTATGATAAATGCCTTGGTTTACCGAATGCGGGGCTACCTTCCAAATACCATGGATATTTCCGCCATTGGAGAAAGAGATAAATTCAGAGTAATCTATCTTGATCATTTGACTAGCTTTTTCTAAAATCGATGAAGAACATTTGATCCATTTAAAACAAACTTCCGAAAAATGCCGCAGATATGGGTTATCTTTGAATCCAAAATCACATTTCACCATGCGTGAAGGTAAGCTTCTGGGACATATCGTGTTTAAAATGGGATCAAGATTGATCCTAAAAGAGTTGAAGCGATACAAACTATCGTGATTCCTAGAAATGTTAAAGAAATTCGAGCTTTCTTAGGAACAATTAATTTTTTGTTAAGATTTATACCAAACTTCGCTGAGTTTGTCAAATTAATCACAGCAATGCCGAAGAAAGATAGTAGAGTAAATTGAACGACCGAGGCCAAAGCGCCGCTCTAACGAGACCGTGCTGTCATTAGCTTATACTGTGTTAACAAGCCCCCATCGCTTTGAGATTTTATCATCTTTCTCATTCATCTAACATACTATCGCCGGGCGTTGTCGCTAAAAAAGATGATGGAGGTTTTGAACGCCTGATTGCGTTTTTTAGCAAGAGCCTGTGGACGAACCAAAATATGACATAATAGAAAACAGCATTACTCTAATGGTGAAAGCAGCATTCAGAACTTACGCTCTACATTCAAAAATCATCGCATAAGTACCAACCAGCGCTGTGAAGGATATATTGGTGCACCGAATTAGTGATGGAAAACGAGGGCGCTCGCTCGCTAAGATACAAGAATTTGATTTAGAAATCGTCGAATTAAATTGGTAAAGGAAAGGGTCCGCCAAATTTTGGCTGATGCCGAACTAGATCCTTGACATCAATTGTCCGCGTATGATGAAGACGCAGATTTGCAAGAACCAGATGACCATTCATATCCAAACAAGGTCGAAGAAAAATTCGTGTCGTCATACTGGTATAAAGATATAGTTTTCTACTTGTTAAACCTCAAATGTCCAGATGGACTAACACAGCCAAATGCAGAACTTTAAAAACTCCATGTCATATATTGCATCTCGAAAATCAATCAGACCGAAATATCCACCGATTTTGCTGTCTGCTTGGTTGAATCGAAACTCCAAGGGTCAGCGAGGAATTTCACGAAGGAATCAGGGGGGACATCACTTATGGAGAGCCACAGCCTATAAAGTCTTGAGGGTCGGATACTATTGGCCGAAACTATTCTCTGATGTTAATGCTAAAGTACGGGCATGTTATGCATGTCAAATATTTGTTGGTAAACAAAATCCCCATCACCACCTCGCTCCCAGCTTCAAACCAAGCCCCATTTCAACAATGGGGTTAATTTCATAGGAGAAATTAATCCTCATTCCAAAGCTCAAAGATAAGTGGATTCACTACTACGACATTTTACCGGGCGGTGGAAGCCGATTCAACCAAAAGGGAAATGACTCGGTGGTGATTGACTTTGAAAATAACATCTTGTCAGATTCGTGCGTTCCGAAAGATTGTTACGCATAACGCCGCTTTCAAGTCCATGGACAGGATCGACTTCGCCGTATAGTATCGCCCTTGGCCATTCCATCTGCTTTATTACCCCTCGTGGAAACGGCCGGGCTGACCATCTATCAAGATCCTCGTAAACGTGATAAAAAAGGTATTGAATGAAAACAAGAGGTCCTAGCATGTACATTTTAGCGCTACGCATTATTGGGAAAACCGCATCATCACTAAGAGATCTATTGGCATTCGCCATTTCGATGGTATATGGGATCGGGAGGCGGTTCTTCCCATAAACTTAGCATTGCCAGGAATGAAATTATGGCAAGATCAAAACGAAGATTCAATCATGTAACTAGAAGAATTAACCAATTGATTGAGGTACAAAAGCTTAGAGTGGGGATCGAAGGAAAATGTAGAAATACCAGTATGATATGAAAGCTTTGTTCGATCTAAAAGCAAAAGACAGAGAGTTTCTCCCAAGCAACTTGGTGTTAAAATGATGCGAGAAGGGAAGAAGCCGCACAGCATGGCAAATTTGACCACCTTTGGTATGGACCATTCATGGCTTCGGCCCGTGGCGAGCACCTTTCTTTCCGAAAATATTGATGGGGAAGTTCATCATTAATGGATGATATCTTAAACACTACATGACTTGACAACAATCGGATAGAAAATTGTTATATATGTATATATACACTTGTAAATAACAAAGCCATTATGAGTTGTTGTACATATTGATGTTTTTGTCCAAATATTGTTTTTCACTCTTGGCTTTTTCTAAATTTTCAACGATTTTCAAATAAGACTTGGTGTTCATTTTGAAGGTTACTCACCAAGCGGTTGACAGAAAATAATTTATGACCGCCGGATAATGAAACAACATAAATCAAGATACATAAGATAATTCATAGTCCACGAGGAAATCAAAAGACAGAGGTGAGTTTTCTCGATAAATATAAAGCATGAAAGGTTTTTGAAGAAATCTGAGGTAATATTGTTTCAAATCAAATGTAAAGGATTAGATAACAAGACTAGTTTTGGCTCCACGGTTTTCATGCTAAATTTGAATAATAATATGTTAAATCTAAATGCACTCAGTCATAATTCTTTATCCCCTAATGTATTCGAAGACTAGTCCAGAACTGTTATGACCTTTTTCGATATTACCCCTTTTTCGATTGCTCCTTGGTTTTTCATCCATATTTGGACCTGATTTTAGCAAGTCAATATCTTCCTGAATTTTTTGAATGGGAGTTAAATTTTTTCGTTTTAAAACCTTGAATTTTTTCGAACATACCTTAATGAGCAAGCTGATCCTTACAACTACTTAATCTCCTGCTAAGTTAAAGGACGTTTATAGTGATCCTGATCTTTCTAGGTTTTTTCAACAAATAATGAAAAATAACAAAGATTGCTTGAAATCAGATGTCCCTTAAAGTTTATCTTTTCCCTCTTAACCCCTATGGATTAAAGGCTGAAAGGGTCAAGGAAAGGTTGATACCTAGCACCGTACCGCAGACGCATCTTTGCAAAAATATTCTACGTATCTCACCACATAAACCGATTGTTCCCATCTTCGGATTTAAAGATAAAATATTAATACTGCGTGGTGAAAGGAAATTCAAATGATTTCCACCGTCTATTAAGACGACAGCGAAATCAAAATGATTGCCCTCGCCTTACGCTTAAACGCGATAAATTTTCCGGCGGTGAAAAAGAAATTCAAGAGAAAAGGGTCGCAACTTCACCCTGGCAATCAATAGGCTCACTGCAAAGGAAGAAATGTTCCGGGATATCTCAGAAGGTCATATACATAAACCATCAATATAATCCGGGAATCAACACTTTCTGGAAACCAGATCATTTCCCAAAATCGTGACGGGACTTTCCCAAGCTTAGATTATATGATATATCATTCTTTTCATGCAAACTGAGAATAATAAGACCTGTTGAAAACCCTAGGATCGTTATGATTTCTTAAAGCGATCCCCAAACTTGGTAGCAAGAAAGAGGAAATTGCGAAGGTAACTTCAGATATGTTCAGAAAAAGCTTTCAAGTTCGGAAATCTTCTCGTTTATCAAGCGAAAGCTTCTTTCTCACTTTTCTATCTTTTCCTTGGATTTTTCCTTGATTTTAGTTTATGACTCCATTTACCCAATTCTGGCACCTGGTCTACTATTCTTCCCTACCATGTGGAAGCGATCCCTAGTTGGAGCCCGCGTTGGAGCCCGCTTTTTCTGCCTCACACAATTTAGAATATTCGGATGTTTGGATATAAAGTTTTTTTCTTTTCCCTTTTCCTTCCAAAGTCATAAAAATCTGAAAAAAGCTTTTGTTGCCTCAATAATAATGCTTTGTCACTTACAAAAGGTCTGTTTTTCGCAAGTATGTTTGTCCTTAGTATTTTTCAAGTTTCGCGATCTCACAAGTCAGACACCTTATTTCTTGAATTCAAGTCCCATCAGCGAGTGCGAACTCGCCTTTAATTTTCATTCAGGCAAGAATATTATAAGACCTTTAACCTTTGATTATGACATCCACGGGATTTCGCGCTTCGGCATTCCTTGACCCTAAATTTTCGTTTTCTCAACCCCGAGATTCGAGAGCTGAGCACTTTTTAAAAATAACCATTGTCAAGAACCAAGAGTAAACAACTAACCATAGTTAAAATTGGTTCTCGATACATCGGTTCACACCACATCGGTTCTCGGCATATCGCTTCCTCGGCATTTCCTTCATAAAGTTAAAATATCCGAAACTCCGATTCGTGAAGTCGCGACATAATTTTATTGTGCCTTGATCATCACTGCATCGCGATTTCGCTACTCGGCATATCATTCTCCTAAAACTTGTCTTCGAATTCCCGATTCACCATCCAAAGAATTAAGTTAATCATATCAATAAGGATCCATACATCACGTTTTATTGTTAATTAAATACTGAGATCGGAATTCGCAATCTCACGAATTGTAAAGTCAAAACATTAAAGGAAAATTCACGAGATGACGGTGCCGCAGGAAATATCTAAGCCGCTAACATTTGGAAATTTTTAGAAATTAATTTTTAAAGTAAGGCACGCCCCACGCCTCGAGGTTGGCATAGTTCACAAGGAATTCATTTACTCTCCATAACCCAAGTACCTGTCAAGCCACCCAATATTCATGACATTAATGAGAAAAAAAGGGTAAATCCACGATGAAAAAAAATCCGATCTTATTTTTTCAATTAATTTGGTTTATTCACTTCCATTCAATGAACCCATGGAAAAGGTACATGATTTCCAAAATACACACGAAACTTGTTATATTTATTAAAAGAAAACATTTCTCATTATGTATAGAGCAAGTCTTTCTCCGTTTAATCCAGCTCCTGCATGTATACGCAGCTTATCACAGAAGAGCGAAAAAGAAAAATTCAACCATGGCTCCACAGAAAGCTGCGAAAGCGAATGTCGAAGTTGCAGCACAGGTTCAGGACAACGTCTCAGATACTTCACAACAAACTAGCGGCTCAGTACCCACCTAGTCATTTATTTCAGACATCCTGCAATCCAAGTTATTAAACTATTCAGACTCTGATGAAGATAACAATGATATTGTGAAGGACGACTTGAACACTAAGTATAAGATTGTTTTTCAGTCGAGAATGCATCTCGCGGCGCTGACCGCTTTCTCTCAGATTGATATGATCCGATGGGCATTGGATCACGCCGACTTACCCACCAGAACCATCACAGATGACCGACAAAACACGGTCGAAACTTTCCGACCAGAGCATATCCAATCTATATATAAGCTCCCAGCAACCTCTGAATTCACATTTGGCAAAGAATTTTTCGCAGAGTTCAAAGAGAAGGAATGCAACAAATTTGAAAAGACTATGCCAAGTTTGATAAAGGATTGGGTATCTCGCCCTCCACATTCAGGGTGAAATAATGACGCAGGTATTCGATTTCTTCGCTGGAACCAAATTACAGGTATGTGGCGGCGATGACTTGTCGGTTGTTCGGATCGGAGGACATGGCTCATTTTTACATCCAGTGGGTACCCCTCATTTTTCATGTGGAAGAAGGTTTCTCATTCAATTGGGCAAAAAATACTCTTTGATAATTTATTCAACAAAATCACCGAAGCACCGGAGCAAGGCAGCCGGAAGCCGCCCAAATTTTATATATGTCCGGCAGATATCATGGACGCAGTATGTTTCCATGACACATTTTCCTTTGAATTGGGCTTGGAGTCCAACCTAAGAAAAATATGTGCATGAGTACCACGACAAACTGTGGGGAAAATAATGCTAATGAGTTTATTTATGAAATTTTAAACTGGGTGATGGTGCCCCCACATGTCACCATTTTTGGTCTTTGCCACCCCGCATCTCTCGATATTGTTAATGACCGAGCCATTTCGCGACAGTACGTGGAAGAAGAATTTTATTTCGTGGTATTCGAGCTATCGTTCTCAAGTGCTTCCATTAATTCTATCTCGACAAACCGCATGTCATGAGGTTGCTCGGCAGACGGTAATCGGCGGTGTGAGCAAAGAAATAAAAACATCAAAAAAGAAGGTATGGCCATCTTTTCCTATCCGGCTTAATTATTTTTCCTTGTTAGATTTTGGACACGCTAAGGTCGAGGTTGCAGCTTTAGAAGGCTTAAATTTGGCCTACATTGAATATAAAAGGCATGATCCATATAGGGTCGTGAGTACTCATTTAGGGAATTGCGGCTTAAAGAGGTTCGAAAGACGTAAGACTCACCGGATGATATTCGAGGGTCTAATCCCATTCGAAGTAAGTACAATTTGAATCAAATCCCTACTCACCAAGAGTCAGTGGATGCTCGTTTATGATTTCAGCTTAACAGAAACGATGTTCCCCCGTGGTGCTAGGGAGGCCTGACTTCCTGAAAGATTAGGAAAAGTAATCGAAAGTTCCGAGGGAAACCAACCCTAAAACGGCCAAGAAGGGGAGCAAATAAGAGTCCTGAAAGTGAAAAAGAATCAAATGAAGAAAGAGCTCCATGAGAAGAATCCGAAACAGGGAGGAAATTCCAAAACTAGAGAGAACACTGCTGGTCCTCCCAAGGGACCTCATCCAGAGGGGGAAATAAAAGATGTGTCCACCCGGTCAGAATCCAAGACAGGAACGAAGACTCCCGACTTCCCTAAACAACAAAGTCCACTCAACACACCAGAGGAAGCTATAAACAATTAAGCAACCCATCGCTCAACACACCCTTGCAGTCAGCACAAGGAAACGTACGGGAAGGGTGGATTTTTGGTGAAGAGCCGAAAGACCAATAAGAGCAGAGAATTCTCCTAATGAATTCTTTTGATAAAAAAGAGAAAGTCAGAAGTTAAGCAGAATTTCATCACGAGGGAGTGGCTCCATCGCCAAAAGGTACAAAGTGATGATTGATGGGAAGAACAAAAGGAAATATGAGTTTGCCACAGAGATTACGTGAACGTTGGGAGCGTACGCAACAACAAATCAAATATCAGTCGCGGCATTAAAAAATCAGCTTAAAACAAAGAGTCGGTTAATCAAGACTCTTGAAGTTCGAATAGCCTCAGCTGCCGAAGCTGCTAAAAGTCAAGCAAGTGGATTAATAGAGCTGGCCCAATTGCCGATAGGAAAGAAATTTAGGTCCTCAAGACCAAGATTGAACAGGCGAATTCGGTTATCTGAGATGGCCGGGTGCAGTTCGATCACTAGAGGGATATGATCATGCAATTACGGGCTCGGTTACAGGTTGCAGAAAGCAAGGTGTTTGACGTCGAGATGATCAAATCTCAAGCAATCAACATTCAGAGCAAGGTCTGTTCCGCCCAACAGAGCTTACTAAACAAGATCAGGGAGTTTCAACAGTTCGCTTATTACCGAATCAGATTTCCGAGAATCTTATTGTCAAGGAAAAAAGCGCAGAAGCCGCTCGAGTCATCTTCCACGAAGCAGTGTTAGCTACTACTGCATGTTTTCAACAGAACTCGGGCTCTCCACGTTTCTAACGCATTGCTATGTAATATTTTGTTAAAAAACTGGGAGCATTAAATTGCTTTGGGCAGAGAACATGCACAAAAAGTAACAAATTCACTTGAAGAAACCTTCAAAAAACATAAATGATGAACTATTAGGGATGGGAAATGGAGGAGACACAGAGGCGCCGAGGCAAATAAATATGGAGCAGATCTCCATTGACATAAAAGAGAAAAATGAGAGATTTGGTGGAAATCTCTAAAATGGACAGGGCATGGATGGCTCAAATTGATGAGCATCTATTTCAACCCAGCACACAACTCGGAACCCTTAATATTGTTGATGCATTTATGGAAATCAACTTTTGCGCTAGGCCCGAGAATGCTATTTGTCAATCCATTTTGTCAGGCAGAACTGTCACAGCTCATATCCCAATTCCTCGACAAATGTAGGATATGCACCGAATCTATGCAGAGACAAGCACCTGGCTCGCTTTGAAAACGGAGTTGAAGAGATGTAGTGGATTCACTCCTAACAGCTACCAAAAGGAACCACCGCAGCTTGTATCTAATTTCACGGACAAGTGTATCATATGCACCCACTCATGTAAAGGAAGCACGCACCCTTTTGTATAACAGAACAGAAAGAAGAACAAAAGGCTGGACTTTTGGTACCCATTGTAATAGAGTTATCCCATGAAGGAAGTTAATACACAGCAAATTCAAGATTCCCGATTATGTCCCGACTGTATCTCAAGTTTGTTTTGTCATGTTCTTTATTTCTTTTCATTTTGTTCTAACACAATTAGTTTATCTTGTTATGTTCTCTGTTTCTTTTCATTTTGCTCTACATGATTGAGAAGTATCACTGTGACTTAGTACGACTACTTCTATAGTGAAGTAAGCTCATATTATGGTAATTGTCCCTTGTCTTTCCTCTGCATCGGCTATCAGTAGGTGTAAGACCAAGCTACAGTTATAGGATTTTGTGTTTACTTGCACTATGTCAATTATGTTCATGTCAATTTCTTCTTCCATGTATACGTGAGTTTTTGCTGATAAGAATTTTGCGTTATCTGCAAATAGATGTTCTTCTCTTATTTCACACCTTTACGAAAACCATACAGTTACGGGAAAGGGCCTTTCGTTTGTAATTTCATTTCATTCTTCATACGAAGATTTCTCTTATTTTTTGACCGAATTGTAACAGTCATTAAAATTTCTCGTTAAATCATTTTCATACCCTTACTATCCCTCAATGACTGTACCCACAGTAATTCAACCTAATATTCAACTCGGGATATCAGATCAAACTAATATTGCGTTAAGTCTTTTCAGCACGACCCTTAGAACTGCTAATACCTGGGAAGAACTAGAACGTTCATGGGCGGCCATTGAATGAGATATCGCAACACAGGAACAGTTGGAAGCCAGACGTAGAGAATGTAGAAATCTCCCTTAGTTTCCCATACCGAATGAGACTTTATTATTGCATACATCCTTTACCTCTTTTCGGATTCCTTGACACTGTACTTTAAGCCTTAGTACAGACTCAGGAACAACAGGTGGCATGACGATAATATGCCTGGAGAGAGGAAGAAGTGTTAATAGGTGGTGGACACGTGTCATTCAAAAAGGGAGTCAACACCCTGTTGACTTCTCGTGCTTCGGGTTCTCATAAGAAAAGAGCACAAAGGCTCAACAACTCAAGTCATGAAGTTGCGAGTTCCGAGAAGCGCTGAAGGAGTCAAACCTTATTTGACTTTCGCGTCTCGGAGTTTCATAAAAGAAGGGCTTGGAGGTTCAACCTTCCAACTCATGAACTCGCGAGTTACGAGTGAGACTAGTGCTTAGTCCTAGCCGGTGGTTATGTGTGGAGGGTGCTAACAAGGAGGAGCCATATCCCATCACGTCTCGGGTATTGGAGTTGGGTGAAGAAAAAGTCGAGGGTCTTCAACCCGCGAACATGTGAGTTGCGAAAGGTGCTTGTGCAGGGACCAAGTCGTGGTCCTATGGAAGTGTAAGGCTCACCCTTGGTGTTAGTTGCTCAAGGTGAGTTTTCATAAGGACCTATGGATCAGATTTGTTAAAGGTTTCGACAGGGAGCCAAAGAAGTCGCTTTAGCTTAAGGAGAATTTAGAACGATCCTGAGTAGATCTTGGCCCAAGGGTTGGGGGTCTGCATCATGGAGGATTGAATTTGTGGAGGTCCAACTGGAAGGAACTTAGATTCTTGGTTCCGAACCGTGCTAATACAAAATTCTGTAATGTTTTCACTTCTGTTGATCATTTATTAATAGAAATATTCCTTTCCTGTCCAATTTATATCTTGCAAATATATGAGTTATTATCCATAAGCGTATTTGTTATGTATATTAATGGATTATGCTATCTAATGTGATAACCTTTTATATCATCACCATATGCTTGATTTTCTTTCTTGTTGATAACTTGTTGCAGGTATAAAGATTTGGTTCAAAGTGCTCAAATATGGACATCATTGAACATCTAGAGGAGGTAGGCCTCTTTCTTATCTCGCTTGCATATTGGTTTATATAGCATGTTTTTGGGATAGAGTTGATTTCTACAATCATATCTGTCTATTGTAGTTTACCCTAACCATATATATTTTTTCCCTCGCAATGGGGGCTTTTCCCCCAAACCCCCATCGAGGAATGTTGTCCCTCAAACTCCTACCAGGGGCCTTCTTTCCCCCAGTCCCTAGGGGGGGGGGGCGGGGTGGAAATATCCCCATGCAACCCCCTTGTTTGGAGAAATGTATATTATTATGGGGTTACAATCTTCATGGGGTATAAACATGGCTAAAAAAAAAATCTATGAATTAGGAAGATAATCAGGCTCCAAAACCAACACTTACAGGGCATACACCTTTCAGGTTGGTGTATGGACATGAAGCAATAGTCCCTTTGGAGTATTTGATACCTAATATGCACATTGCAATAATTACAAACATGAAAAAAAGAGGCACATATCAAGAAATATTGTCTCAACTTATGGAACTTGAAGAAGACAAGATTATGGTTGGTTTCCATCAAGAAATACAAAAAGTAAAGGACAAATATTGGCATGATAGACATATCAAGAAGAAAAACTTTAAGGAAGGAGATCTAGTTCTCCTCTATGAAAGTAAATATTTGCAACACCCAGAGAAGATCATGATGCAGTGGCTAAGGCCATATGAGATAAATTCTTTCATAGATGAAGGTGTTGTGAAAATACAAGATTTAGAAAGAAAGGAGATTCAAGGATTGGTGAATGGTATTCGAATGAAACCGTATAGGGACAGTCGACCCAGTAACCCTCAGTAGTTGCAATGCATAAAATTAGAGTTGTACATAATAGGAGTTAAAAGAAGAAAAAAAATGGAAAAAAAAAGTAGAAAAAAGAAGAAAAAATGACCAAAAGAAGAAAAATACAAAAATGAAGTAGACAGATAAGTGGTAGACAGGAAGTTGGATTATTCCATGCACAACATACACTAAGTGGTGCGACAGAACATGATGACACTGTATTCCAGAAAGAGGTGACAAGACATAAAATGCACTGCGACGAGACAAAAATCAGTCGAGAAAAAAAAAAAAAAGTGGTCAAAAAGGTACAAGTGCGTCAGAGAATTTATGATGGGACTTATAAAAGAAGAAAATTTGCAAGGAAAGACTCATTGTGAACGTGAAAAAATGAGAGCTAAGGAGCGGAAACTTAGTGCAAACAAGTGTTGCCAAGGTGATGTCGAGCAATATTTAGTGAGGATTCATAGAAAATTTTGGAGGATTTAGAATAATGGCGCCATCGATGGTTGAAGCACCCAACATACATGCAATAAAAACATGAAATGCCATGATATCACCATAGGAGAAAGTAATGGTCGAAGAAGAAAACCCTATTCAATGAGAAGGAGTCGTCGATGTGGATGTGATCCTATCACTTTCCATTGAACCAGTTAGTCCAACCATTGTCAAAGAGAAGGAACCAATGATTGAGAAAATGGATGTGGATCCAAGAACTAAAGAACAAAATCCTACCATAGAGTAGAAAAATACACAAAAGCTTGGACTAAGAGAACTGCAACAGATAAGTGGGGAGTAAAATGAGAGAACATAATAATATGATCCTAGAGGACAGGCCAGAGAAGCGCAACAACATGTCGCAGAAACAACACAGTAGAAGGAAGAATAGGTTCAGGTATAATATGTCATTGATAAGGAAAATTCTAACCCAGAGGAAGAAGATGATACACACTAAGAATTAGGGCCATCAACAATGACATGAAATAAAAGGGGAAACCAAACAATATTGAGATCACCATAACAAAAGAAGGAAACAACACTAACACTATTGTGCATATCCGAAGGAGTCATGATCCTTCCTGATATATTAGGATGTGTTGAAAAACAAAAGTATTCAGACCATGATGTAACAGACAGAGAAAATTTCCCTAAGTTTATGCCACAAGTTTATATGGAGAGAAAAGTAACAATTTCATCAGGAGTTCCAATTTTGGAACCAAAGTACTCGATAGCAAGGTTGTATAACAAAAGGATAATGAACTTGTTATAAATCCCTCATTTTGGATGAGATAATTATGTAAAAGCCTACGTCAAACAATTACTGACATTGGTTCATGGAGGAATTATAAGGATGAACATACCAATATTGATATATGTAGCTCTAATTGTAGAAATTATAGGTATGCCAATAGATGGAGAAAATACAATGCAGTATTTAGGTGACAATACAAAGGAGAAATCCATGGCAGAGGAAATGAAGAATACATATGGTAATGAGAGGGTCTCGGGGAATTATAATTAATAGAATTAGTGAACCTGCGACGAGATTAGCAATGAAGTTAATGGATTTTTGAATTCTAAGGAAAAATTTCAATAAAGAAGAACCTATATGAGTGATAGTAGCAGTTGCATAGTGCGGGAAGGGGAATCTAATCAGTTGGATCCCATACTTACTGAACTTATTTTTGGATGAATGTAAGGATACACAAGATTCAATATTCCTAATACAATATATTATGTAGAACATAAAATATATAGCAAGAAATGATAGAATAATAACGATATATCCAAAACAATAACGGAAGAGCACCATAATAACACCATAATAATCACCAGGAAGAGCAACTTTATTATGATAGAAATGTTCACTTTCCTTTTCAAGGGGGAAACCTCCATCAGAGAAAATCTCTATTACAATAATCTCCAAGACAAGATATCCAACACCTCCTACTCTTATTTATACTAATTCTACCTTATAAGGAAACTTCTAGAGGAAGATATTTCTAGAAGCGAAAGCTTATATTAGGTCTTCTTACATTAACTTATTGTTCTTTATTTATTAGGCCTTATTAACTAATGTCATCCTTTATTAAATAGAAAACATATCCTACTAACTAATGGCCCATGGAGAGGGGATAGGATTGGATCCCAACATTCCCTCCCCCTTCAAAATCAACCTTGTCCTTAAGGATGCAGGTGAGAAAATTGCTGAAGTATAGTCGTGGGTTCCCATGTCGCCTCCTCTGGTGATGTTTTCTTCCACTTGATCAAAACTTCTTTGATAGTGTGGCCATGCAACTGACGTTCATGGTTATTGAGGAATTATTTTGGTTGGAGCCACATGGAAACTTCTTCATATAATTCCAACAAGATTATTTGCACTGTGCAAGTTTGTCCCACCACTTTCTTCAGATAGGAAACATGGAACATCGGATGGATTTTTGAAATAGTAGGAAGCACCAATTTGTAATCCACGGAACCAATGCGCTTGATGATATGGTAGGGTCCATAAAAATTAGGTACCAATTTTTGATGTTGCTGAGCTTCAAGAGATGTTTTCTTGTAATATTGGAGCCTCAGAAACACCTAATCACCTTCTTGAAAAACCCTTTCTGAACGATGCTAGTATGAATGTTGCTTCATGCGATTTTGGTCCATGTGGAGGTTATTCTTCAGAGCCTCTAGAGTGGTTGTATGACCTTGCAAAATTGTATCAATAGATTGGACCTTGGATCTGCCAAGAAGATAAGTAATTAATTTTGGTGACCTTTGGCCATACATCGCTTCATATGGGGTCATTTTAGTGGCCGTATGATATGAAGTATTTTACCACCATTATTCCAAAGGAAGCCACTGCACCCACTAGTGTTGTCTGTATGAATAAAAACAATGCAAGTAGGTTTCCATACATTTTTTAACTACTTATTTTTGGCTATCAAAGTGCGGGTGATAAGTGTTTAGTTGAGTGCCTTGCAATTTAAACAACTCTTGCCAAAATGTTCTAGTGAAATTTGGGTCACGATCAAAGACAATAGATGTTGGCATGCTATGTAGTTTAAAAATATTATCAAAGAATACTTGTGATAGAAGTGTCGGTGTGAAAGGGTGAGGTAAGGGACAAAAATGATCATACTTGGAGAGGCAATCAACCACCACCATGCTGATAGACTTGTTCCTGTCTTTAGGAAGGCCCACTATAAAATCCATGGATATTTTTTTCCATAGAGAAGATAGAATGGGTAAGGGTTGTAGGATGCCTAGACACTTGACTGTTTCACTTTTATTATGTTGGCACACCTCACATCTGTGACAAATTGAAGTAAACCTTCTTCATTCCTTCCCCAAAAAATGAACAATGAGCACGAGCATATGTATTTTGGAAGCTTGAATGATCAGTTATAAATTAGGATTGTAACTCATTTAAGAGCCTTGGATTGAATGCTGAGGAGGGTGAGAGAACCAGGAGACTTATATTGGAGAATATTGTCCTACCAAGTGTAGCCAACAGGAGGATTAGGGTCCTCATGAAGATGTTGGATTAATATGGAGGTAGTTTGGTGTGTTTGCCACTCTTTGTGCACTTCTTCAATCCAATTAGGGAGCTGTAAGGATAAAGAAAAGATGGATCCATCCTCCTCATGTTGTATAGACAATGCATCTGCTACAATGTTATATTTTCCCTTTTTGTAGATGATTTCATAATAATAACCCAACATTCTTGTTAGCCACTTAATTTTTTCTAGGGATGATAATGTTGGGTATGTGTTATATTCTTTGCATGTGTGTGTGTAGGCGTGTCAGATTCAACAACTATGTCTGACGATTCCAACTTCCTTCGCTCTTTGTGTCGTGTGCACCAAGTTCTTTTCTAGGGGGGTCCCAGGGGAGGGGGGGGAGTAGGTATGGCCCCGCCTAGTTACACGCAACGTTCGACTTCAATTCAACGCCTCAAAATTTGTTTTTGGGTGGTTTTTTCTATTTTTAGTTGATTTTTCTATTTTTAGTGGTTTTCTAAATTAATCCCAGATTAAGGGATTATGGTTTTGGTAGCTACAAAATACCTAAAAAATTGTATATATTGTATTATGAATGGTAAAATTGATACAATGAAGAGTTGAAAGGTGCGACACCAAGGAAGACTGGTTTTCTCCTGGTTAAGGGTTTCCAGCATAAATCTCTATGTACTATGTGTATGAACCATTGATTAATTTATGTTTTTCTTAAGAATCTATATGCATTGTTTTACTTCACAGGTTTAAAACTTACAAATAATCGATGATCCAAAAAATATTTCAAACTATGGTGATATTTTTTAATCTGAAAAATGACATCCCAAGAGATATGGTCGCTAGGTGTGCACCACATGGAGAGTGGCCATCATTTCTTTTTCATATGTAGATCGACCTAGATTGCGATAAATTCATTCTTGGATAGTAAATGACAAGGGTCGATCATCTTGGGTGAGAACTTCACCTATACCTGTTCCTGAAGCATCTAATTCCACCACAAAGGTGTTTTTGAAGTCAGGAGCTACTAGGACATGGGTGGTACACATGGCCCTATTTAACTATGTGAAGGATTTATCAACAACAGATTTCCAATGAAATGCATTCTTCTTAAGGAGGTCGGTCAAGGGCTTAGCAATTTTTCCATAATGGTTGAAAAAATAACTATAATAGCTGATGAGACAAATAAATCCCCTTAGGTGCTTTAAGGTTGTTGGGTGTGGCCATTATTTCATAGATTGTATGTTTTTTGGGTCCAATTTTAGCCCATCTCTACTGACAATGTGCCCCAATTATTCCAGTTTGTTGGCACCAAATGAACATTTGATCTTTTTGAAAAAAAATTGGTTTTCCTGCAGCAAGTGAAGGTATTTGTCCACATGAAGAAGATGGATATCCCAGGTGCAGCTATAAACGATGATGTCGTAAAAGAAAAACAAGAAAACATTATGAAGGTAAGGTTTCAATATCTTATTCATGAGACTTTGGAAGGTGGATGGAGCATTGCAAAGGCCAAAAGGCATGACCAAGAATTCATAATGTCCCTTATGAGTTCTGAAAGTAGTCTTCAGAATATGTTCCTCCTTCATCTAGTTTTGGTGATAATTGGAGAAAGGGTCTAATTTGGTGATTACATAGGCACCTTGGAGTTCATCCAACAAATCATCAATGAAAAGAATGGGAAATTTATCTTTGATGGTCAATGTTTTTAGGGCATGAAAATTAGGGCACATGTGCCAAGTACCTTCTATCTTTAAAACCATGACCACTGGGGAAGAATATGGGCTAGTACTAGGGAGAATTACCCCTGCCTCCAGTAATTTTTGTACCATATTTTCTATTTCATTTTTCTAAGAAAAGGGATAATTGTAGGGACGTACATTGGGGGGTTGACTTCTCATAAGGAGAGGGATGATATGATCATGATCACCCTTAGAAGGAGGTAAGGTTGTAGAAATATCAAAGATCTTGGTGTGTTTTTTGAAGATGAGTTGCAGGATAGGAGGAACTACCTGAGAGGCCTCTTCAGTGACCTGGATGGCATTAAATTGAGAAATCACACCATGGTATCCTTTCTTCAAGAGTTTTTCCATCCCGTGAGAGATGATGATTTCAAGAGAGCCCAATTGGAGACCCCTGAGAGTATAGGGGTGATCTTCTTGGGTGAATATCATATATAATTCTTGATAATCCATTATGATCAACACCATGGTGCGAAGCCATTCCATGCCTAATACAATATAAAAATAACCCATGGAAATAGAGAACATGTGTGTTTTTATATGGTAATCACCCATTTGGAGTTTGACATCCTCACAGTGCCCCCGACACTTCATAGTACCACCATTCATGATGAGGATTTAAAAATTATAAACAGGGAGGATGAAGAAATGGATCCCATTAGTGAGCCTGTGATGAATAAAATTATTGGTGCTACCACTATCAATCAACACCATAAATGACTTATGTTTAATGTAGCCCTTGATATTCAACATCTATGGGGCCAAAATACTTGAGAGTGCATGAAGCGAGATGCCTAGGTCCACATATTCCGTCAGTGTGACAACTGGATCTTCGACAAGATCCCTTGGTTGAGACACCTCTTGGCCTAAAACCTCATCTAATGGGATGTCTTCATAGCAAGAGGAAGCCAAGAAATCCATCTGGAATAAATTTTGTTCTCTACATTAATGCCTTGGTGCATACTTTTCATCAGATTAGTAGAAAAGGCCTCTCTTGCAACATTCTTCCATTTATGTGGGAGAGACCTTTTGGAACTTCAAATTTTGGTTTGGAGCAGGTGTAGCCCCTGGGTGAGGACAGTTGGTAAATAGAGCCTTCATGGATGGTGCCTTGAGAATGTTCTCGACTTCCTCGAGAAAACTAGGTAGTAGGATGATACATGTTCACATGAGCCTTGATAGCTTCTTTTAGACTACAGATGAAACATTCATGGAATAATTCATCATATAAGCCCTCAAAATGCGCAAATTCTTAACAAGACAAAATATGTAGTAATTTCACAACCCCAATGCAGACGACAAGGTCCCGCTGCAATATATCTTATCTTTTCTTTCTTTGTTATGTTCCCAAGGGTTAGGGTTTGCAAGGAATCTATAGCCAAGGGTTTTCCCTATGCTATAGTTCTCTTATATATGTGTGGGGTCCAACAGTAGTACTCGACCCAATATCTTAGGGCACCAACTAAGGAGGATAGACGTACCCTTAGACGTACTACCCAACTACCCATCTACTAGAGAATCACTTCCCAAGTGTTGTTCTCCATGACACTATAGCAATCAGGTGGCTGATCGGTTTATCTATGGTGGTATTCAAGATTCCTAGGCTGATCCGTATATAGGTGATGTCTGATGTGATACCACTCAAAGGGGTACCAACAAGGGGTTACATGGGTGGACAACATATGTGTGCTTAATAACCACTTTTATTTCCTGCGTGTATGACTCCCCGACCGTGGGTTTATGAGTGTAATGAAAAATCTATGTAGCTTAAAGATGTCAAAATACATCTCTACCCTAAATTGTTTTATCCCACAAGTCTTTCCCTAGAAAGAGTTATTATACCACTTGCATTATTCCTGATACAATATATTATGCAAAACATAAAATATCTAGCAGGAAATGATAGAATAATAATGATATATCTAGAAAAATAATAGAAGAACACTAGAATAACACAAGAATAATCACCAAGAAGAGAAAATTTATTATGATAGCAATGTTCACTTGCCTCTTCGAGGGGGAAACCTCTAGCAAAGAAGAGCTCTATTACAATAATATCCAAGAGAATATATCCAATTCCTCCTACTGATAGTTTTGCTAGGTTGGAGAGAACCCAAATATAATGGATTTTACCGAAGGCCAGGAAATTGTCGCACATCAATGTATACACCTTTATGGAACAACTCAGATGCAAAACAAAGGAAAATTCTACTATATTTTCCATGTATTATGACAAGATGCAAGAAAATATAGCCAACACATGGATAATACCACTAGAAGTGGTGGAAGAGCATCAAGGCATAGCATATTTAAGGCTTCTAGAAAAAATATGTGGATCAAGGAAATAAGGGACCCCACGAAGGAATGATTACAACTAAGATACCGTGTGACAATATAAGAGGTACAATGAGCCATGAAATACTATCGTGAAGAATGGAGTGTAACAATAGTTTCCAAGAAGGGAAAAAAAATTAAGCAACAAGCAGAAGGTGGTTCGTCGCAAAAGACAAATATTCCAACAATGAATACACGAAAGGAAAGCGAGTGCGCAAAGGAAACAGGGGGGAGCACAAAAATTAGGAAACCAACACAGAAGAACCCCATTCCAAAACCTTCGATGAAGGATAAGGATCGTGCATAAGTAAGAAATGGAGGAGCGTAGAAGGATAGTAATGGAGAAGCGCATAAGGATGTGAATGTTCCTACGCAAGAGGGACTAGGAGGAGGGAGTCTACAAGACATGGACATCCATGGTGAATTAGAGAAGATAGATACACTTCCCATGAAGAGGAAAATATTTCATATAGGAGGGAATCGAAAGAATATGAAGGCACATAAGAGCATCCCTGAACTTACATTGATGGAGTATGATGTAGAGATGGTCATCAAGAAGGTGCAGGACCGTGCAATAGAGTTGTGGGACAATGTTGAGAAGAAAAGGAAAGAGATAATGAAGAAGTTGAAATAATTTAAAGAGACACTGGAACAACTACAAATAACTACAATGCGCCATAAGGAAAAGGTGTAGCAATAACTGACTTCTCAATAAAAGACAGTTCCAGCCCCAAAGACAGTCCAGATCATAGCGCCAGGGAATGAAACTTTTCCTATTACTCAAGACATGTTACATATTAACGAGGAAACAACGCAAAATAAGTTGAAGGATATAGATCACTTGGACCCTGAACTACCCATTGTACCCATGAAGGCGATGTATAAAATACAAGTCAGTCTCACGTAGGAGATTCAGTCCAGGGCTCACATAGATGCAACAAATTTACAATTGGTTAATAAAAGAAGTTAGACACTGAAGATAACACTCAACCAGGTGCATGTTTACCAGTAAGACATAAAACAACGTGTGGATAATATAGAGAAGTGGGTAGATGAAGTGTTTAAAAATATCCCAGACAACACGCAAGAAGGGAACGTACCCACATAGGGTAAGATTGAGAAGATAGCGAAAACTATGGAAGCCTATAAGAGCCACATCACAAAGTTGATGGAACTACTACAACCAAGCACTCCACTAGAGGCCAGATCAAAAATGGTACAGAAGGTGATAGATCATAAGGAGAACATTGTGCAAAGCTTTTAGGAAATCATAGAGTTATATGACAAAAGCGCACAGTTATGGACATGTTTACAGGAGGATGATAGATTGCAAGACTTAGACAAGAAATAATAAGGTGTAAACACTATAGTGTAGTACTTGAAGAAAAAAAATAAGATGATGACCATACAAGATAGGTTGAGAAGTGTGTAGGAATTGAAGAACCTACAGGCGAAGCTAAAGAGCATAGAGGCAAAGAAGCACTCGAGACAGGTTCAACTGGATCCACTGTAAGAGAGGGTAGATAAAATGTTGACTGATATTGATACAACCAAGGGGGAGATTGGGAAAATTATATTGGAGATTGAATAAATGATAAAGGAGCACATCATTGCATAGACTGTGTATTCTATGGCTGAAAATACAACATACGAAAAAAATTGAGCTAAAGAAATTTTAGGAAGATTCCAGGAGCTTGAAAAGACAGTAAAGGATGCAAACATCTCATGAGTGGCTTGGGACAAGCCACATGTAAGTTTTGGGGAGTTGTTGGTGCAAGATATTTTTTGGAATAATGCAACAATTAAGGAAGCAGTTGAGGAAGGGACTAGAAAAGGAGCGCACGCTAAAGAATAAAGAAAAGTAGCGAGAGGAAGAAGAAAGTCAAAGGAAAAGAGTGACACTCTAGAATCGTACTTGTGGATTCATATCCCTGTCTCGGGGGTGACATTGTTATTGAGACTTAGAACATCACTGTCTATGGTTGGCTGGAATGTCCTTGGTTTGTAGCCAGTTGGTGGTTCATTTCATTAAAGATAAGTGCTCTCCATCATGTGTTTCTCTTCTTATACATTTATTTCCACTGTGTATTGATTAATATCTCTGAGATGTGCATTTTTATGTACCTGATTGTTGGTTATTTATATGCATGGAATGTTTAAAAATTATTTATATTGTAGCATGAATATTGATCTCTATATGTTAATATTCCATGCCTCTTAATTAATTAAAAAATTATCATAATTCAAAATTAGATCAAAAATGAGCTTGAAGTAGCATGCCTAGCCTGTGGGTGGTTGGGTATGTTACATTCACCCGCCTAGGATACGTCCACAAATATATGGAATTATCTTCTTATGTATTCATATTCATCAAGTCATTGTGTTGGGTGCATTACATCAGCGGTGCATCTCAAATGCAAAACTATAGGTGAGACTAACTAGTGTCTCACCAATCTCCACATACTGTGACATAACCCTTAGTTACAAATAAAAAATAGACTCATCTCCAAAACTGACTCAATAATAGCTCAACATATATCAACCAAAAACTCTCTATCCAAAAACTTGATACCAAAAATATGTCTCTAATCATGTTTCTCTAATCATAATCTCCTTAGATCTTACAATACATATTTATACTAAAAAGGAGTGTTAAAACCCATTACATGAATGACCAAAACCATAACCCTAAGTGGATTAGGTTTTTCCACATTCCAACTTCATGCACGCAGTTTATCCACGTCCTTCTTCAGATTTCCAAACTAGTTAGCACTCAATATCTCATAGGCTTCTCAGTACACACAAAAATCCAAAGTACACCAACTCTCTTCTACCTAACCTTAACAACCCAAGAGAATGGACCCCCTTCTCTACCATGCAGTCCCTTAAGATATCCACCTCCTTCCAGGGCTCCAATGCATCTGGTCAAGAATCTCCATGTTGGGACTCTCAGGATTTGTTGTTGTGGGAAAAAATTAACATGCCCTAATGTATCTCAGAAAAACAGACATTAATTCATGGCTGGAATGCACCAATAATCATTACTGCCAACCAAACCATGGATCCTATCCACAATTCGTTTTTCTTTCCCAAGACAATATCAAAATGAATGAGGAATGAAGAGTGAGTGAAATAAAAAATGGAGAGAGAACAAAATGAATAATGTGAACAATGAAAAATGAACAATTAGTGAGTGAGTGAGTGAGTGAGTGAACCCCCAAATAGACCAAAATATGGGTTTATATATTTCTTTGAATTAGACAACCACATGGCCTTCCCCCAAGAATCTGATGTAATTGATATCTCCATGAAAACGAAAATGGGTAATAAAATATAAAATAAATACTTATCCCCTCAAACCCCCTTTCTTGTGGAATTATCACCCCCTATAACTCTTTTCCTTGTCCATCTAGTAGCCAGTGATGTATTTATTATTAATAATAATCAAAACATTACATTTCCTAGGAACACTGGCCTCTTTTAATTGTATGGTCACTCTGGCCTTTCATAAATTAACAAAATACATTATTTAATATGGGGCTCAAAACCCAGGTATTACATTCCCCCCCCCCTTATTTTGGCATTATCCTCAGTGCATATACAAAACATAAATCCAAATTTCAAAATTTGTTCAAAAACTTGTGGGTACTCTGCCGACATGGCAGCTTCATTCTCCCAAGTAGCATCTTCAGGACTGTAGTAGGTCCATTGGACTTTTACCATCTCTATAACTCGATTCCAGAGAATTTTTACCTTTCTGTCCAATATTCCCATTGGCCGGACCTGAAGGTCTCCCTCTATCTCTACATGAATCAGATGCCAATAAATAACATGATTAGGATCATGTACACATTTTTTTAGAAAAGAGACATAAAATACATTATGCACATTCATGGAAGTAGGAAATGCAAGAATGTATGGAACTGGCCCTATTCTTTCCAATATCTCAAATGGACAATAGAATCTGGCTATTAGCTTTGTACAACTACCCAAATTCAAAGAGCTCTTATTGGGCTTCACTTTTAAAATCACATCCTCCCCCACTTTAAATTCTCTACCTATCCTATTCCTATTCGCATAAATTTTATGTCTATCTTGAGCTGCCTTTAAATTCAACTTAATTCTAACCATCTGGTCTTCCATGTCCTTGAGCATTTCTGGCCCAAGTACCACTCTATTTGTTGGGTTTTCCCAACTCATTGGAGTATTGCATTTCCTACCATACAAAGCTTCAAATGGGATATTTTAAATGAATCTTGATACCCATTATTATAGGAAAACTCAACCAAGTTCAAGTAATCCTTCCACTTAGAGGCTTATTCATCACATACATCCTCAACATGTATTCAATTACTTGGTTGACTCATTCTGTCTTCCCATTTGACTATGGATGGTATGTTGTGATAAAGTTCATATTTGTACCAAATCCTTTGAACAATCCCCTCCATAAATTTGAATTAAAGTTTGTATCTCTATCTGAAACAATTTCATTAGGTATCCCATGCAACCTAGCAATCTCCCTCATGTAAATTTATGCAATATTAGTTGTTGTATGAGTCATTTTTATAGGAACAAAATGAGTAGTCTCTATCAATTTATCAACCATCACCATGATTGAGTCATGTCGTCTTGTTTTGCTCGATAATTTAGTTATAAAATCAATGATTACCACTTCCCATTTCTTCTCTAGAATTGGTAATGGTTGTAGAAAACCCACTGGGTGCCTATGCTCAACCTTCACTCTATGAAATTCCGTACATTTGACAATGTAATAAGAAACATATTTTTTCATTCCTGGCCAAAATAATTGGCTTCTTACGCTGCAATTGTTTCCTGTAACCGAGATGTCCACCATATGGAACATTATGCATTTATTTTAATACCAAATTTCTAAGTTCTCCGGAACTAGGAACATAAATTATATTTTTATGCATAAGTAATCCATCTTCCTTCATCTCATATTATTTAATTTTCTATTGTACATTTTCTTATAGTAAGCTTTCTTTTACATGTATGTAATGTTGATTTGTAACAACAACATCTAAAATTCTTCTCTTTAAATCTGATTGATGCATACTAATGGTTGTAGCATGCATGATATGTACTCTTCTACTAAGTGCATCAACAAATTTATTTTTGTTTCCTTTGATATGCTTAATGTCAAAATCGTATTCACTTAAAACTTCTAGCCATCTCATTTTCCTGGCATTCAAAGTTGGATGTTCAAAAATATATTTCAGACCACTATGGTATGCTCTTAATTCAAATCTCTTCCCCATGAGATAATTCCTCCACATATTCAATCCATGAACAATGGTAGAAAGTTCCAATTCATGCGTGGCATAGTTCTTCTCATGTTCCTTACGATTTATGGAATCATAACCAATGACATGCCCATTTTGAGTGAGGAATCCACCAATTCCTTCCTTGCATGCATCTGTACATACCACAAAATTTTCATTTGGGTCAACAATCTTTAAAACAAGTGCACTAGTGAGTAATTCTTTAAACAAATTAAAGTTATCTTCACACTCAACTGTCTATTCAAATTTAATTCCCTTCTTTTGTAAAGAAGTGATGGGATGAGAAATATTAGAGAATCGTGCTATAAACCTTATGTAGTAACCAATTAAACCCATAAAATATCTAACTTCTAAAATATTCCTATGTGTTGTCCATCCTCTAATGGCTTCAATCTTCTTCGGATCCACTGCTATACCTTGTTCTGAAATAATTTGTCCCATGTAATGGATGTGTTATCAGTAAAAGGAACACTTACTAAACCTGGCATACAATTGATGTTATTTCAGCACTTGCAATACCAATCTTAGGTGATGTTCATGCTCTTCCTTTGACTTAGAATAGATAAGCATGTTGTCTAGTAATACTATGAAAAACTTATCCAAATAATTTATGTATATGCCATTCATTAAGCTTTTAAAGAACAATTGGTGCATTTGGTTAGTCCAAATGGCACCAATAAAAATTCATAATTCCCATACCTTATTCTAATGGATGTATTATGGATGTCTTCTTCCCTGATTCTTACACAGTGGTATCCTGATCTCAAGTCTAACTTCAAAAATATATTTTCTTCTTCCTTGATTCTTACCTGATGGTATCCTGATATCAAGTCTATATTAGAAAATATATTTTCCCCTCTTAGCTGATCAAATAGGTCATCAATTTTGGGTAGAGGATATTTGTTGTTCACAGTGGATTTATTTAGTTGTTAAAAGTCAATACACAGCCTCAATGTTCCATCCTTATTTTGGACAAAGAGTATTGGTGCTCCCCAAGGTGAAACACTTGGATGTATGTACTCTTTCTTCAAAAATTCTTACAAATGCAATTGTAATTCTTTTAATTCTGTTGTGCTCATTCTGTAAGGTGTTTTTGATACCAAGGAAACTCCTAGAACTAAATCAATAGATAAATCTATCTCCCTCTTTGGTGGAAATCCTGGTGTTTCTTGGAATACATCTTCAAATTCTTGCAGTACTGAAAATTCTTTAAGGCTTGTCCGATTTTTATTTTTTGTCTCCTCCACATGGGATACATACAATTGAAATCCTTTTCTGAAAAATCTCTTCAGTTGTAAGGATGAAATATCCCTTGTAAAAATGGGTCTTGGAACTCCTTTCACGGTGCTCTTCTTTCCTTCTTCATCAAGACATGTAAATTTCTTGTTATGAAAATCTAGGACAACATGATTCTTGTCCAACCAATCCATTCCAATTATAATATCATAAGACACCAATGGTATAATATTTATATCAACATTAGTATTCACTTTGTTCAGACTTATGGAACAACCTCTTACCATCTCATTGATCCTTCTTTTTGTTCCACTCGCTAGCTGAACGGAACTTGATTTTTGAAGCTTACTTTTCTCCAAATATAATCTATACACTATTTTAGGATCAATGTGACAATGGATTGATCCTGAATCAATTCAAATAACAACATGATTATTAATGATCTTACTTTCCACCTCGATCATATTGGATTGCTACTCTGCTTGTCGATCATCTAAGGCTTCATATATTTCCCCATGTCTTCTACTATTGTAGCCTCTTGAATGTTGTGCATGGTATTAAATTTGTCTTTTCTGTGAGGGACATACTTGTTCAAGTGATATTATTTGCATCCCCAACATTGTATTGGTCCTCTTCCCCTTTTTCCCAAGGAGTCTTCTCTCTTGGATTCATCCTTATAAGTATGCTGGTCTGGCTGATTTTTATTTGGGCTATGTCTATTGAAAGGAGGTTTGAATATTTTCTTTATCTGGTCAAACTTTTCCTTCTTATTATCCTTCCAATATTTCTACAAATACTATCTTTACTTTCCTTGATCATTCAGGTACTTATCCTTCCTAATGGTCTTAGTCAAAGTCTTGGGTTCATCATATTGATTCTTCTCTTTATAAAAGGATGGAAGTCCACTTAAAAACCTATGTATTTTCACTTTCTCATATTTTATAAACCCCACATACTTTAGCAATCCCAAGAAATTATTTCCGTACTCTGCCATGGTCATGCTTCCCAACCCGATTTCAAACAACTCCTGCATTTTCTTTTCATAGAAGTGCTCAGAAAGGTACTCCTTCAGAATATATTTCTTGAACTACTTCCAAGTGATCCTATTCTCATTAATGTGATCAACTTGCTTTAGTTGATACCACCACATATCATCTTTCCCATGTAAATTGTATGTGGAAATTATGTCTTCTAGGTTTGATGAGTGGTTATGCAATTGAAAATATGTCCTGAGTCCAAGAAACCATGCTTCAACATCATCTTCCCTTTCTCTTTCACCATCGAAGGATGGTGGCTTAATATTCCTCATCTCTCCTTGAAAACAGTCCAATTCATGTCTTATTCTTTGGTGGCTAACATGAGACACTTATGGGCTTCTTATAAAATATTCCAATGCATAAAATTTCCTTGCCGAGTGAGGTGAGCGATGTCTACAAGTTATACTATAACTTCTTGAATAACTAGCTCTGCTGTAATTATCTCTTTTTCATGATATCTTCCCTCTTCCACCCTTCTTGAGTTTGATCTATTATTTGTTTTCCTTTGCAATTGACTTAATCTTTGCATTACTTGATCATTTATCTGTTTTTTTCTCTCATAAACCTCTCATTTTCTTCTTTGTAACTCTGCACATCTATTTTTAGGATTCTCACAATCTCTAATAAGGTTTCTTTCTCCCCTCTACTCATGTGCCCATTTGATTATGTCTTTTCATTACCAACACTGATATTTTACCCCTTGGCCTCTTTATCATGGTTGTAATATCCCTCTCCTTCTTCCATTTATTGAATATGAATTCTTATATTGAACTAATATGTTTATGCACCCTAATTCTACAAAATGTGCAAGCAATCATATTGTTAAAATTATGCATATTCTAAAAATTTTGCCAAACAATGCTACATGTCCTTTTTCTGCTCAATTCATGAAGAAATATATTATCTGTTGGAATAGGGGAAGACCTAAGGCTCAACTCTTAACAACACACCAAAAAATACTCGACTACCAACCCTTTCAGAAACACCTGCGAGGAAGGTGAAGTCTCCCCCAAGGTAGAAGCAGGGGGGGTTACATGACACATGTGTCTGTAACTAGGATGGGACATAGATATGTGATAATAACACTTCACAATGTATTATGATAACTCTTAGGAAGTCACATACATTATTTTATTCACCTTATGAACATCGCGAAACATATCTAAGATAGATCTAGTGCAATGGAAACAAATATTAAGCAGTTCAACAACTTGGCACTTAGCACTCTGAATCATATCTAGCATTCTAACATAAGAAATGAATTTAAGAAACACATACATATTCATTACACATCTAATCTAAGAACTAAGAAAACATAATAGATATAACATTGCACAAATCAAGCCATAAGGCACGAGATGTACGTGGTTCACCTCAGTGCGGGGCTACATCTACCAAACGCTTTGCCTCTTTATTATTCATCAGTATCTTACATTTAATTACTCCTGTGCACTAATCCAAAGATTCTAGCTTTGCACCAGACAAAAGATCTATGCGTTGAGCACTAGATCCTCCTTCCAAAAACTAGATCAAGGCATAGATACACTCTCTATCAAGCACAAAGACTTAAAAAACATTCATTCCCTTGTACAAAGCCACTCAGACCATTTTCACTTAGCTCCAAAGACTTCTCAAAAACTACTTCTACCATACATTCTTCTTTTATTTATACTTTTACAAACCCTTACAATAGGGACAAACATGGGAAAACCCCATGGGTCGACATCCCATAACCCATTACAAAAACCCTAAGAACCCCTTATTGGGTCCACATAGCCCACAAAATAAGTGAGATCCATGATCTCTGCTCTGCCTAGGTTCTTCTTCTTCAACCATTGTGTGGAAGTCCAAAATTTGGCCAACTCTAACCAATGTTTCCTAAAAACTTGGTCGAGGGCCAACAACCCCCCAAAACTCACCTGTGATTCGTCCTGAGTCACTTAGGTCTAGATAATGATGCTTCGAAGGCCTCGACGTTGGGAAAATACTAAGAGGGGGGGTGAATCAGTATTTTGAGATATTAACAATTTTTCACTTTTCTTTCACTGAAAAATCTTAGTCTACTTTATAGAGACCAGTTATTGTATATTCTTATGAAAACAGTAGTGCATCCAGGGATTTATTCATTCATCAGATGTCTTTTAAACAGTAATTCAACAAA
>SNQJ01S0038983.1:1082-19237 GCA_010110895.2 Picea sitchensis | reverse complement strand
CATTCCATATGCTAGCCCTGCTGGCTATAGGCCTTGGCCCCATAAGACCGTCAACACATGACCTCGGTCAAACCGCTCATCGGGGTTTTGGCGTTTTCGATGTCACGATGTACATGCCTCCAGGATTCTCGATCCCCGATTTCCCGAGCTTTAGCCCCATCCGGCTACACAATGGTCCATATGACCATTACCCATGATCACGACCTAACCTCGTCGGGGCTACAGGGTTTGTGATGCATCAATGCATTCACCCGGTGATTCCTGATCATCCAAATCCCGACGCTTCATTCATATGCTAACAGCTGGTCTCTACTACGCCTCTGTCCTCCTTCGCTGCTGTGCTGACAGCTGTACCCCACTCACTTATCTCCAAAGAATTCTCAAATACTACTTCTACCATACATTCTTATTTTATTTATAGTTTTACAAACCCTTACAATAGGGCCAAACATGGGAAAACCCCATGGGCTGACATCCCATAACCCATTACAAAAACCCTAAAGAACCCATTACTGGGTCGACATAGCCCACAATATAAGTGAGATATGAAATCTCATATCCGCCTAGGCACTCCTTCTTCGACCAATGTGTCGAAGTCCAAAAGTGGGTCAAATCTGACCAATGTTTTCTCAAAAATTGGTCGAGGGCCAACATGCCCCCAACACTCACCTGTGACTCATCCTGAGTCACTCAGGTCTAGACAATGTTGCTTCGAAGGCCTTGATATTAACTCAAGAAACCTTGACTTGCTGCTTCACTTGAGCCTCCTTCTCAGCGAGCCCCTGGACCCTCTTCTCTGTAACAGGCCCTTCCAGGCGTTGTTCTACTCTTGCAACCACTTGATTGAATTGTGATCCCTGTCTATCAATCTCTTTGAACACCTTGCAGGATTTTTCCTGCACAGGTTGTAGCTTATGTGTGACCTATAATACCCTACCCTAGAGGGCAATGATTTTTTGTTGTATTGTGTACTGCTCCTGGGATCTCTTCATTCTTTCTACTGTAGTGAGAAACTTCATCTGTGCCTACACGGAAAGTGTCTACTGTTGTGCCTCCTGTAACTGTGCTTGCAACTTCCTTAGCTCTGGATCCCCGGTGAATCGTTCATATGTCTTTGCACTTCTATCACTCAGTTTTTTTCATTCTGAGGTGAGGGTTATTATCCTTATTAGTGTGTTCTTAGCGGTCTCCTCCCTCTGGTCACGCATCTCTGGGTCCTTGGTACTGTTTGGGCCTCCAAGTCCGTTATCCTAGTTTGCAGCTACTGGAGGGTCTCAACGAGCTTTACTTCTTGATCCTCAAATGACTCTTGCTCCTCCTGTTCCAAGCCTGGCATAGAGTGATATGATTTACTCACTACTTCTTTGACCATGGCCCACTCTGCGAGAAACGAATCCTTTTCTCTCTGTAGCTGGGATTTTTCCTCCTGGATATTTTCCTCAAGCTCTCCTTTCTCACTTTCCTGGGCTGCTACCTTGTCCTGTGCTTCTCTTAATTGTGCTAAGACTTTGTCTTTCTATCTTTTCAAGGATTCTGTAGCCTTCTCCTTCTCTTCTTGGACTCTCTAAAGTTGAGCTTCTATTACATCCACTAGTCTTGGCAATTGGGCTGGTTCATCTCCCAGTTCTATAGTCTGTGACGAGGAAGGCACAATGGGTATTGCGCAGGCCAAACGAACATCTTGTTGTAATTCCTATAGTTCCCTCTCAATCATTCCATATAGATCCTCCTTCTTCTCTCCATATCTCTGCAATATGTCCTCGGAAGTGTCCTCCATAGCTCTGCGGACCAGACTTATGTCATCCTCAATGATCGTGGCTTCCAATTGGGGATTTTTATCACAGGTCTTCTTCTTGGCTGAAGGTTTCTTTGAATAAACCTTCCTCTTTTGTGGTGTGACTGTTCCTGTAGGGGGGTATTCAAGAAGTGTAGCTTCACCTCCTCCTTTCTCTTCTCCTTCATCCCCTCCTCCTTGTCTTTCTGCTTCATCTTCTTCTCCTCCTCCTTGACTTAATCGAGTGTTAGGATGGTCATTCCTTAATTAATTCAGTAGTTTGACACTCCGGGACTCCAGGACATTAAAAATCTCAATTCATTCAACACCCCCAAATTTTTACCTTCCAAAGTGGTCATAAAGTAATGATGACCACTTGCTGTTGATTAACACCTCTGCTTACGCTATCCTTCGACTAGTTAATCCAACGAACATGACTTAGTAATGTGTCAGGATGGATGGTCCTTATTCATTTTAGGACTTTAACACTCCAGGACTACGAGATATTATAAGTCCCGAGTCATTCAACTCCCCCGAAGTGATGCTTGTTGTAGTGCTTATGCCATCCTTCCACTGATTGAGCTAATGATTGAGAAAAGTATCGAAGGAATCATAGATCGATGGTATATGTGAATTCATGACTTCGACCTTCTACAATTTTGTTGGTAGAGATGTTGGACATTTCTTGAGGCCATAATCCCGGAGATGACATTACATCCTAATGTCACCTATGGTGATATGGAACCTTGGTATGTGTGCCACGTGTCACCCAGAAATGGAAAAATTGAGGTCCAAAAGGCATTGAATTCATGTGACACATGTCCCCACACGACACCCCTACCACGTGGCATAAGACACATCATCAACCAAGTGGACAATCAACATTTCTCTGACCCAGATCTAGCAGCCTACGTGATTTCACGAACTACATCTTTGCACTTCATGGCTTTGATACTTCGTAGCTTCAACACTTTGCAACTTTTCCTAGTCTACAGTAATCACCGAAGTGGAAAAATTATGAAGTTTCGAAACTTCACTATCCTTCCACTCCAGATCTACGACTCACATTACTCTCGAGATTTCTATCAGATCGGGCGGTTGGTGAGACTTCACAACTTTGGCCATTGATATTTCATTATTTTGTCCTGTCTCCAATAATCACCAAAGTGGTGAAGTTCCAAACTTTTCCATCTCCTGCTTGTCTTTGATCAACGACTGATGATTGACCAATTTGATATGACGGTTGTGACTTAATCTCTCCCAGCCTTTGGTTTCACCTCTATATAAAGATCCTAGTTCACCTGAATTCCTATCTAATGATCTAGAATTTCCTGATTCAACATTTGTGATCACTCCCGAATTCAAAATGGAATGGTCATGATGCCTCGATCCTTTACAAAGGATATCTATCTGCACAACGCTTTGGATTTTGTGTGATCTCTGCAACGCTATATCTCTTGAGATTTAAGATATCTAAGACATACTCTCTCTTAACCATAATACCCTGTCCAACAGTTCCAACCCATACTAGCCCGATGTTTCATCTAGAAGCTTTGATACCAATATGTAACATACCCAACCACCCATAGGCTGGGCACACTACTTCAAGCTCATTTCAGAACTAATTTTGAATTTTGATAAATTTTAAATTAATTAAGAGGCATGGAATATTCACATGAAGAGATCAAGATTCATGCTATATTATAAAGAATGTTTAAGCATGCCATGCATAGGAATAAATAGCAATCAGGCACATCAAAATGCAGATCTCAAAGATATTAGTCAATACATAGTGGAAATAAATGTATAAGTAGAGAAACATATGACAAAGAGAACTTATCTTTAATGAAATGAATCACCAACTGGATGCATACCAAGGATGTTCCACCCAATCGTAGACACTGATGTTCCAAGTCTCAACAACAATTTCATCCCTAAGCCAAGGCTATGAATCCACAAGGATGGTTCCAAAGTGTCACTCAACTTCCCAAACCAGTCAGCACTCAAGCTCTCATAGGCTTCTCAGCAAACACAACAATCCAAAGTACACCATATCTCTTCTAACCATCCTAGACAAACCAAGAGAATGGACCCCGTTCTCTACAATGCATTCCCTCAGGACTCTTGGAGTTACTTCACACACACCTAGGATTTATTTTTCCTAAGTTTATTAGTCTTTATCCAGTGTCCTAAAGTTTAGGGAGAATATTCCTCTAGGATAATATTCTCTTTAATTTTCACTTCAGTTGAGTGGAGTCTAGATGTTGCATTAGTTTTGTCACCATGGAACATTGGGATCATCACCTGCTAATGTGCATTAGCCTTGGTATAATCACCAGACTAGCACATGCTAGCAGGGAACCTTTAACTATACCAGAGTTTAATATGTAGACATAGCTTAACTACACCATAGTTCAATATGTAGACAGAGCGAATAACCATATAAAAGATAATCAATTATATATACTACCCCAAACATACCAAAACTAATAAAAAGAAATAAAACAAAGAAGAGATTGGGTAACTATACCTTTGACCCCATGTCTAGTGATGATCTCCTCACACTTGGAAGTTCCATTGACTGCACATCTCCTCTTAGGGTTGACCTGCATCCAAAGATAGGAAAACAAAGAACTACAAGCATGCTATTTTATATATAAGTTAGGGTTAGTTGTAAAATGTCAAGTATAAATCAATAAAATTACTCAAGACACCACCATTTTGGATACGAAAATTTGATTCCTTTATTCATAATACAAATATTATACCTTACGATCTGAGTCAACCACCGTTCCGTGAACCTGGTTCGGGATCCTATTTACCATGCTCCAAGTGCACCTTGTATGGACTTCTTCTATCAACCTTCTGATCTCTTGTATGGAATGGAATGGGTTAAATGGAGGAATAAGGGCATGATAAGGGAATGCTAAAGAAATTTCTCACAAAAGAAACATCTTGGGCAAGGAGGGGAAGTGAAATCGGGTAGAGTTTCTTTGTTATTATGATTATATTGGAAATGAGACCCCAACACCTCCTTTTATATGCCAAAATGATGGTTATTCAGTTGGGTGACGAGCTATAGCAGGTGGATTAGTTGGGAAACCTCCAATAGCCCGTGAATTTCAATGAATTCCTTGCAACTTTTTATTTTTTGCAAATTTTGCAAGTATATGCGGGCTGCAATGGTGAAAAATGCATATGTACGTGAGCTGTAGTGGTGAAACAAGCATATGTACATGGGTTGTAATGGTTCAGGGCACATACATCTTCCAAGAAATGGTTTTTTAAGAAGAGATTCTCAATAGTGCTTTGGAAAAATATGCAAGTAAGAGGGACAAGGCCATGTATGAATGAATAAGGAATTTTAGGGCTATAACATATGCCCCCTAATGTGTGAGGTCAGAAGAGAAACTGATGGCCAAAATACATTACAATATCTTCACCAGTGTACAAGATTGAGTGAGCTCGGGACTAGAGTTCAGGAGGTGCCATCTTCAAAGCAACAATTGTCTCTCTGAGGCAGGCATACCCATGGTCAGGATGAAATAAGTCAAGGTTTCTGATCAAATACATTACAGATCCATGTCATATAACTATATAAAGTGTATCTGTGAGCAATACACAACATATATACATCTCAAAATCAGTCGAAGATATACAAATAGAGTATCCATCTTCAATAATCTAGTGGCACCTGATGGTTGGGGATGAGGCCTTCAGAGCTCGAGAAATAAATTCAAGATCTTCAAAACTCAGGTAGGAGTACAATAGGAGTATATAACTCACTACCTTGAGGTCTTCGATGACTCGTCGGGAAAATACATCAGGATCTTGATGATCAAACAAAGAACTTGGTCGATTTTGAATCAGGAATTGGTTGAACTCAAGTTGGGTGAAACAAGAGAAAAACTGCATAAAGGCCGACTCAAGTTGGGTGAAACTTCCCTTGGAAAAAAGCATGAAATATAATAAGACTCAGGAAACATGACATTGTCATAAGTTCACGATTAAAAAGGCAACACAAACTCTCCATGTGTTTGGAAGAGTAACCAAACGGAGGAGGACACAATTCTATGTAGCGAGAACAACTTCCTAAGGTCATACTAGATCCTAATGCTTAACGAAAAAACATAAGGATGTGATTTTTCCAAGGGAGAGTATTTGTGCTGCCGAAAAAATAATACATATTTCTCATCCCCTCTTTTTGGGATATTTTATTTTTTTGTCTTTTTCAGGTTTTTAAAGAGATTGAAAAAGAATAAAAGAATGCTACGTTACAAAGGAGGAACAAGTTTCACACGCAAACATACTATTTCCAAGCGTAAGGAACATACTAATGATCATAGGAAGGAGACATGTGCAGGAAAATGACACTTGAGAAAAATTCCTCCATGGTTCAAGGTGTCAAGTCGCAGAGGTAAGAAGTGCTACAAGGCATGCTTCAAATGTTCAATTGAGAGAAACATGGAGCTGACATTATGCCAAAGACGTAGAGATGCAAATGTGATTAAGAAGACACAATGAGACCCCTTCCATGTAATTTTTACGAGCCGAGAGAAGGTAAGATCGGTAGTTTTTTCACGTGTAGAGAGTCTAAAAAACTGTAAAAGAAGACTCCAGGGAGTATCTTTTTCAGAGATAGTCTATTTGGTTTAAAAAAGGGTTAAACTTGTACCAAAAAGATGTCTATTCAAAACCATTTTAAGGAGTGTGACAAAGACAAGATAACTCGACAATCTTTTCAATTTTAAGGAGTTTGAAAAGAGCCTAACTATGGACTCACAACCCTTTTTATGAGTTTACTCTCCTTAGCCCAAAAAGGTATAAAAGTTACTAAGGAGAACTCTCTGGATGAGACAAATCTCCCGAGGCATACTTTTTTTTGCTATAATCTACAGACTAGAAAAAGGGTTAAAATCATGCCAGTAGATGTTCTTCTGGACCAATTTAACGAGTGTGAAGGAACAAGGTCACTCGACAATCTTTTCAATTTTAGGTAGTCTGAAAAGAGATGAACTATGGATTCCATGGGGGTTCCATTTTTGTAAGTAATCTCCAAGGCCCAAAAAAGGTGATAAACCAAAACCAAGGAGAATGTTCCTTTTTCGAAGATTAAGTCCCTTAGGACTGAAAAAGGGTTAAACTTATGCCTAAGAATACTCTTCTAGCGAACTGAAGTTCCCAGAGAATACCTTTATTCGTGAAATTGACCATATGGACCGAAAAAGGGGTAAAGTACCATCGAAAAGACGTGCCTTCAAATTTGATTTTGGAGAGCATGAAGGGAAACAAGATCCCTCGATAATATTTTCATGTTTAGAAAGTCTAAAGAGGGCTTAAAGAAGACTCCAGGGGGCTACTTTTCTCAGTTAATCCAGACAATATAGAAAAGAATAAATACAATCTCCTCGAATGTTTCTTTTGAATTATAAAGAAAGCTTGAAAAACAACAAAGCGTGCTCATTTGGGAGTCCTGAGGGTAAGGCCAATCATTATGATGCATCAAACAGATCATACTTAATCTTGTAATCTTGACAAGATTAATAAGGAATCCTGAGACTATAGTCATTACTGGCAGCATGGATGCCAAAATGAAACCACGATCTACCTAGGGAATGCATGTATAATTAGGCTCCACCACGTAATTACGACACTTCTAGAGAAACAATGAAGGTTCTATGTTACACTTAAGTGGGGTCGATCCTATGGAAAAGAGGAAAAGACAACGAGATGCAGAAAGTGGAGATGAAATCCTATCTTACATGAAAAAAGTTGGAAAAAATGACTTTTACCAAAGGATACAAAAAAGTGACCCATCCCCAAAAAATTGCAAAACCAAAAGAAAAATGGGTACCATAACATCCAATAAGAAACTTGGAATTGGAATCAAGTGATTTCCAAGCCAGGAAAAAATAACAAAGGGGGTCGAAAAGTGGCAAAAAAGGCCAAAAAAAGTCTATAAATAGAAGCTGACAACTCATTTTTACTATTGCAGTTTGAAAATTACCGAAAATGAGAAAAAACTCCTTTGTTAAAGAAGTTGATTCTGGGATCTTCAGTGGATGAAACAAACTTCCGCATGGACCAAGTAAGTAGAAAATCATCCCTCTTGCAATTCAATAATTCATTTATGCATTTGATTTGGTTTTTGAGGGGGCACTCTCTCCTAAAAGGGGCAACCTTGCATGTACGTGGGTTGTCCAAGGAAAAACCACATATGTACTAAGGAAGAAAACACTCTGCTTGCATACATACGCGACTATGGCCAATACAACCTGCGTACACCCTTAAAATCTTGGAAAAAAATTAAAAAGAAAGAGATAACTTCCCCCAATTTTCCATGGAAAAGTATGTATGTCCACTGGAGGGAGAGGGAACATGAGGATATAGACATATTGGTTGAAGAGGACCCTGCAGCCATCGCTGCAATGAAACAATGTGGGATATGGAAGTTCTTCCAGTGTCCTTTTATGAGGGAACAACCTAGGTTACTTAACACCCTTTTTGATTACTAACACCCGGATGCAGAGGCATTCATGTTAGAGGGAAAATCATTGACTATGATGATTGAGGATATATACTTCCTGACTGGCCTCTAGAGGAGAGGGGAACTAGTCAATCTTCAGACCTTTCCCCCTGGGCCTTTCAACATCAAGGACTACATCCGGATGTGTTGTGAGATTGGCACTAAGAAGGTAGGTTCTCAGGTTCCTATTCATAAATTCACTAGCTTGATTTTTCAAGTGATATTGTTACTAATTGGGAATATTACTGGATATGCATCCCTACACCAGGCCTCTTAGGCACACATGCATTGTGCCATTAAGTGCCATGAGGAACATATTTTCGACTGGAGCATGACCATGCTTACATGCATGAAGAGACAATTGATAGAGTGTCGACAACATACCCACAAGAAGTTTGGGTTTGATATGATTCTGTGTTCCTTCTTCTTTGAGAGGGTTCCCGATCTTATTCCTAGAGAGACTGTACGGGGGCATGTGACCTCCTTCCCAACAATATGCGGATGGGAAACATTGCGGCCAAGACAGGGGGGAGGGAGGACTATAGAGGCCTTCGATGACACATTTTTTTACTGGTGGGAACGATAGATTCCGACGATTGAGGACTACCCCTACACCAGAATCAACTTTTCTAGGGATCCATACATGCCCATGCCTCCTAGAGAGGAGCGAGGAGAGAAAGGTAACATGTTTTTTAATGTTATTTATTTTTTAATTATTTTTTAATATATCATTTTTATATGTCTATAGAGTACTAAATTTCATTTATCTGCTATGTGCATATGTGGGACCAGTGCGCCCAATAGACATTCCATGGGCTTGGCGATGTCCGCGACCAGAGGTAGGACCAACAATAGCAGGTGGACTAGCAACCACAGGGGGACCTCCATCTGGAGAGGCTGAGAGGGTTTTGAGACGTGTCGAGCACAACCTCACTATGATCACTCACACAATACCCATGGCCGAGATCGAGGATCTCCCACCTTACATGAAACCTCATGTAGTTGGGGTGCCACGGACATGGGTCCAACTTTTTCGGCATTTAGCCAACACCATCGTTCATTATGACAGGTCCATTAGGACCCGATATTAGATAGGATAAACTTTATATGTGTCGAGGGAACCTTTTGCACATGTATGTTTTGAGGTAATAAGCCCAATGATGTATACTAAACATTATTTTCCAGGTGTTCATGCCCACCTATGTACTCGTGACACATTTTAATATATATATATATATATATATATATATATATACATACATATTTTTTCTCTATGGATCACATTTTTTACAAATGTATGTACATGTGTATGTGTGTGCAACATGCCAATCTAATATGTGATTATTTAGTGTATCTATCATGTGATTAAATATCTTAGGAACATGGATATATGTAATGTAATCGAAGTAACGTTCTAAGAGATGTACCCTAAGGAAACGTCGGTGCAAATTAGGATCATAAACGCAGTAAACTCCATTTAACTAGGACACAACCAACTGAGCATATAGGTAGACCCAAAGATGTGAAATTCCATTCGACAAAGCGTCACAAAGCAACTCTATCAATGCATTGTACTCAGTGACATTGTTTGTAGCGTCACCTAGACACACTAGTACATATGACCAAATTTGCGACGGTTTTTTGTTGATATTGCCACACTTATCCGTCGCAATTTCCACGAAAGCCGAGATTTTTTTTCATTGGAATAATTTCATCGCTATATCCACGATCCACGTGTGCGTGGAAACATCGATGAAATAAGCACTCCACGTGTCACCACCTTCAAGATTGGTTAACTCTATGCATCATCGTAATTACGATGAATTTACGTCGCAATAACAATGAATAAAAGTGGCAATTACGATGAAAATTCGTCACAATTGTGACGAACATTTATGCTAGGCCAATAACTTACGACATAGATGCTGAATGTGCTACATAAAACCGTCACAACGTGTGAAAAAAATGTGTGGCAATATCGACAAAAATGTATCTCAAAACCAAACTTACGACGCAGATGTTCTATCTGTGACGAAAATTCGTGGCAAATTGCGACAAACTTTCATCACTATAGCAATGGTTGTGGTAAAATATTAGATTTGTTTCCGACGAACTTTTGTTGATATTGTGACGATGGCTTTAAGTTTAAAAAAAAATAAAATACATGAGATATGGTATTACCATATTACATTGTAATATGGTATACCATATTGTATGCCATATTATAATGTAATATGGTAATGCCATATTACATTGTAATATGGCATTACTATTACATTGTAATATTGTAATATTCTAACATATTGTAATATATATATCCCCTACAAATAATCCAGGCACATATCAACCAAATATTGTAAGCGTGTGTTATCATGAAGTTGGATTAGAAGTAAGGATACCAATATGACAATATACACAAAGAATAATTTGGAATATTACTTTCAAAAACACACATGGATTGCATGAGTGAGTCATTTGCAATTTATATTACACAATACTATGACAACACTTCTAAGATTGATTGATGATATCTTAAGACCATTTCTCGAGCTTGTTTGTTGTAGCCTCCTTGGATGATATTTTGACTTTTAGCAATATTTGGGAAGATCATTTGAAATATTTGGAGATGATATTTTTAACCCTTCAACACAATTAATTGCAAACCAACATGAAGAAATATGAGCTTGGAAAACAATTATTGTTTTGTATGGATTTTGTAGTTTAGGATGTGAATTGTGTATTGACCTAAGAAATATAAAATTCGTTTTAAATTGGTTGATCCTAGATAATTTAATTGAACCAAGGTAATTCATGGGGTTAGCAAATTATTTAGGAATGAAGTGTCTCTTCAATGCACATTAGAAAAGGCAAATATAACCTTTCAATTCATTGCAATTGAAAACCAAGTAATTGAAGCTTTGAATTGAAAGAAGTGTAATGCATCAATATTAAATCTAATGAAACTTGCAATTTCATTTGAAATCAAAGAAAATTTCACATGATACACAATGGCAAAACCTTTGATATAATGAAGGAGTTGGATAACATAACGCTTGAAACTTTTGTTGGTGCAATCATAATATACCCAAATAAGATAAGGAATTGTACATCATAGTTTAGGCATCGAAGTACTACATGAATTATTTGTTGGGAAAACAAAAAACAATTAAGTCAAATCATACGCTTTTATAATCATAAGATTTTATAATAGATGATAATGGATATAAGTTGAACAAAATTCTATCCTTTATTTACAATTGCATGGGTATCCCAAGCATATAAGTAAAACATTGGTTCATTTGTGGCGAGGCTATAACATCCCAATATTTGGGAAGATTGTTTGTCATTTATATATATCATTGTTAATTGCACAATCCGAGTCACAACAAAGTCCAGACTTCATGTGAATGTTATCCTGCAACATTTTGATTCGGTAATGAAGTATGATAAATATATAAAAAACCACACGGTCAATTTCCTTTAAGACCTCTAGTTTGTTTTTATTTGACCACAAATCTAAAGTTAAACTCTTATGTACTTGAATAATATAAGGAATTACCTACATCTAGCTCAAATTTTGGAAAATAGTTAAAACCTTACAAAACTTGTATATATATGCAAGTCTCGAGTCTTTGAGATGATTGTAGACTTGAAGGAGGATTGTGAGGCTATAACATCCCAATATTTGGGAAGATTGTTTGTCATTTATATATATCAATATTGTTAACTGCACAATTCATTTCTCACCTCAAATCCTCCACCTATGACTTTCTCATATTTTATTGTACTCACTTTAACTTGAAATTTTAGCCCTCACAGTGGAACAATTAAGAAAATTGATGAACGGGAAAATATGTGAACTTCATTAAAATGAAAAATCCACGAACATGTGTAGCTATAAGCGACCAACTTGTAGGAATCTCAATCAAGTTACGAAAAGAGTCATGATAAGCATTTAACAACAAATACCTCCTAAGTTTGATCAAGTGTGTTTGCACCCACCAAAGAAAGGTTTAAAATGATATTTCAGGATTGTGGATAAGAATGAATACAAGCTATTTGCTTGGATTGGTCACCATATATGGGAAAATATTCCAATTTATATGTGGATCATTTGAAGTTGTCTATGCCATCCTCATTAGAAGGAGAATTTAATGAAGAGACATTGAGTCCCAAAGTTGATGGGGATCAACAAATTGAAAGGCAAAAGGTCTACTCCTAGTTGAATTCATATATTTGTAGTGATGTCATATAGGCTTGTGCAAGTGAAAAAAATTTCAATTTGTATGAATTTGGTGAGTGGAAATTTATGACCCACAAGGAGTAATGGTAAACACAAGGGTTCATGAGAATGTTGAAAGGTAGAAATATTGTTAGGTTTGTAAAGTAAGTTTTTGAGCCCATAAAGACACCATCAATGAAAAGGTTTTAAAATCTATTTCATCACCTATGTATAAGCTATTGGTCAATTTTCTTCTATGTTCTGAATGATTTGGGAAATAATGGCTCTTAACACATTGAAGATTTGGAAACTCTTATGAACCTAAAGGGTCGTTATGACATTGACTCATATATTCTTGTAAAAACATAATGTTATTTGATGCCTTGATAATTTAAGCATAGTGTATATAAGGGATAGTTATCAACTCCTTCCTTGATAAATAATAGAGGAATATTACTAATATAATAGGAAGAGAATTGTGGATGTCACTTGCACAATTGTTGGAGCATACAAAAAGGACAATAATAATGAGGTCCAAAATTTTGGGTACATCATGAATATGTTGAATATATAGGGGGTAGACTAATACATACTTTCATTTCCAAGAATGAGCATTGAAAAATGCAAGAACATGTTTAGCTAGATACCCACATCACAGAGGTTGGCACCTTACCACAAGTGAGGTAGGATTAGCAACATGATATCTTATGGAAAGGAAAGGATGAGTCCCATGTCAAATACGATAATCTAGAGAGTGTGAGAATAATAGGCATCATAAACTAGTAATATAGAGTCATCAAAAGCACAAAAATAACACATGGTAGCCTTGATTTAGTGCAAGAATGAGAGGTGACATACATCAATGGGGTATTTTATGCAAGCGTAGGAGGTGACATGCATCAACCTAATTCCAATGAAAACGTAGAGGTGAAAAATACCAATGGTACCAATGGAGGAGAGAGGATCAAAGGAATATATGATGTCACCATTGCGAGGGGATCCATAGTTGCAAGCTATGGAATGTGACCATTAAGGTGGACATCTTTGAAAACTGACCAATCAAGTGATATTTGATCCTAGTTAGGTAGAGGTTATCTCAAGTAGGGTCTTTCTTGAGATAATGACCTATAAGGGACCCATCAATGTTATGACCATATAAAAATGGAGAAAAAGGGGTGTAAGGAAGAAGAGATAAGGAGGAGAGGCAATACTTTCCCCAAGCATTTGAAGGACTAGGAAAAGAGGAAGATTATGTAGGAGAGCATGGAACACTAGGAGAGGAAGAAGACAAGGGGAGAACTAGGTAATATTGGGTGCTACCAGGTAATAAGTGGCTAGAGTTGATAATGGGAAGTCCAAGCTAGCCCCAAAAAAATCCCAATAGGAAGAAGGCTTCATTCAACTACAAAATGTTGATTTTGACAACTAATGGAAAGATAAGGAAAAGATAAGGCATAAAAGAACAAGGGCCTACCTCATTGTTTTAGCCAACGAGAGGACAAGGGAAAGAAAGTATGGAACTAGGTATAAAAAAAAAATATTGAGTTAAAAATCATTGGGGAGGTTTGGTATTTAGAATGAGAATAGCAGAGTGAGAGTGAAGCCAGGTAGAGGGATGAGAACATATTATTTAGAGAGTTTGGAAGAGGGATAGTGCAACCATATGATATGATATGGATTGGATGTCTGATGTAAAAGTGAGAGAGAAAGGTATTTATGTATTATGTATTGTTGGGTATTAACATTATAAGTAAGAGGTATTGCAAGAGGTGAGTTCATGGTTTTTTTCATCTTTATAGAGTTGATAAGTATTGCAATGAGCATATTATAAAGAATTTCATTTGAGCATCGATATTATGACCAAACAAAAATGGACAAAAAGGGGAGTAAGGAAGAAGAGCTAAGGAGGAGAGGCAATAATTTCCCCAATAATTTGAAGGACTAGGAAAAGAGGAAGAGTATGTAGGAGAGAATGGAACACTAGGAGAGGAAGAATACAAGGGGAGAACTAGGTAATATTGGGTGTTACCAGGTAAGAAGTGGCTAGAGTTGATAATGGGAAGTCTAAGCTAGCCCAAAAAAACTCCAAATAGGAACAAGGCTTCATTCAACTAGAAAATGTTGATTTTGACAACTAATGGAAAGATAAGGAAAACAAAAGGCATATAAGAACAAGGGGCTACCTCATTGTTTTAGCCAGCAAGAGGACAAGGGCAAGCAAGTATGGAACTAGGTATAAAAAAAAATATTGAGTTAAAAATCATTGGGGAGGTTTGGTGAATGAGAATAACAGAGTGAGAGTGCACCCAGGTAGAAGGATGGGAATGTATTATTTAGAGAGTTTGGAAGAGGGAGATTGCAACCATATGAGATGAGATGGATTGGACGTGTGATGTAAAAGTGAGAGAGAAAGGTATTTATGTATTATGTTTTGTTGGGTCTTAACATTATAAGTAAGAGGTATTGAAAGAGGTGAGTTCATAGTTTTTTTCATCTTTATAGAGTTTATAAGTATTTTCAATGAGAATCTTATAAATAATTTCATTTGAGCATCGATATTATGACCAAATATAAATGGACAAAAAGGGGTGTAAGGAAGAAATGCTGAGGAGGAGAGAAAATACTTTCCCCAAGAATTTGAAGGAGTAGGAGAAGAGGAAGAGTATGTAGGAGAGCATGGAACACTAGGAGAGGAAGAAAACAAGGGGAGAACTAGGCAATATTGGGTGCTACTAGGTAAGAAGTGGCTAGAGTTGATAATGGGAAGTCTAAGCTAGCCCAAAACAACTCCCAATAGGAAAAATGGAAATGTTATAAAACATTTCATTGTTGTTCATATTATATGTTCAAGAGTAAATTAGAGTAATCAAGGGGATATACATAACATTCAACAATCTCTTGAAAAATACCTATGACAAGGGTGACTCCACAATGTTTATTAATGAGAATATGAGTTCCGTCCTATTGTACAAATCCCCAATGATAAGGATAGGGGTGATGAGTGATGGAAAATGAGATTATTTTGGTTATAAATTGTTAAGGATTATTGTGGCAAGTTGGTCTTTGATCTAACAATTATGAGTAAAAAGGAGACTTAGAGAGGGGAATAAATTTCATCCGTCATTATGAGTAATGAGGGATCTTTTTCACCCGGATGGGGTGACATGAAGTGAAGGAGGGAGGACACCTTGGTGGTATATTTGGAGACAAATTTATTACCCCAGGCCGCCACCCCCAAGAATTTAACTCCCCATGCAACGAATTTTTAAGGCATTCAACATAGTGCGCCTGGGCAAGCATCCAGATGCGTGTTCTAGCTAGTTTGCAGGTACCAAAAGTTTAAACTAGTCCTGTCAGCCTTCAATGGAAATGGGAGAGGCTTCAACTACCCTCAATGGCGTTAAAATCATCCACGACACATTCGTTCTCCTACTCATTGCCAGTTATCACTCCAACACTATGTCTCTTGTCTTTCCAGGCTTGTCCATTTTCTCTTGCCATGTTCTCCGCGTCTACCCAAACCAACATTGCCCTTTCACCACCCCTGTTTTTTTCTCTACCATGCCTCGGGAAAGAGGCAAACCTAGGTGAGCAGGAAAAAATACAAATTCCTACACCCGTGACAAGAGACTCACTACCTCCCAATAAGCTCTGATTGCCCACTTCAGTTGTCCTTTCACTCACACTAGCAATGCTCAATCCACCATGCACTCTCCAAACACCTAGGCCTCCCTATGCACTCCAAAGGAGGAGGCCCCGTCCCCCACCTTGCATTCACAATCATTGCCTGTTCTCTTGACAGCCATCGGTTCACAAACAAAAATTCTTCCGAGCCTCAACTTGGACAAAGGGGGGGCTTCACCTTCTCTCCTGCATGCAGGGCCACCCTCTTCTTCTCATCTAGGCCCAAGATCGGAGCCTAAGAAAGATTCAACATCCACCTCTGTCCCCAACTTTCAGTCTCTCCGATGGGAGGGTGGTTGTATTGTAGAGGAGGAGATCCCTCCAAGTTGGCAAGTTTCAGAAGATGGAGAGAACAAACATTATCTAGTCGAGGAGCACCTGGAACTCCTTTTTGACATCATGCAATGATAGGATGAGTGGGAACAAGGATAGAGGATCATCAACCAGTGTTTGGATCTACTTTTGGAGGCCTTCTCAGATGCCCCAAGGTCTGCAAGATGCCCCACTCGCAAACAAATTTTTTTCTCGGCCTTCACTTCTAATGGATGCCTAAGTTCCCCTTTGGTTTAAAGAGGCCTACCGCAGACTCTATTTTCTATCAGTTATAGTTTTCAATTTTCTTTATAGTTTTATAGATAGCATATTAATGGTGGCTTTGTATGTAGCACGTTGTAGGTTAGCTAGTTGGAATGAATTTCCAGTAGAAACTCTCAATATTTTTGTCAATTTTGTAAACAATTCCACAACCATGATAGAATTATCATTGCTTGGAGACACATGTATTGGTTTCCTTTATGTGATAGGACAGATGGATGCCAAGTGACTTATAGTTGTAAACTGATGATATGATATAATACAAGGATCCTCCTTTTATTTACAAAAATAAAATAAAATGAGGGATCTTTTTCAATAGAGTTTGTAATAGGGACTATTTTTTGTTGGGCAGAAGTGTCCAAACATTGGTGTACCCTAGGTTCATCAAGGGATTTCTCATCTATGTAGAAGCATTTGGATGTGAATTATTATTATAAGAATAAGCATTTTGTAGTAGTGTCCTTTGGAGCCATATAATACTTGCACTAACATGTGGGATGAGAGGAGGGGTCTAGATTATTGGGATTAGGTTCATGAATTGTTTAATAGGAACTAGTATTTGGACTAGGGATAGCAATAAGGTTAGGATTATGGAAATGAATGAAGTGAGGGATCTTTTCTAATTTATTTTCCACAATGAGGACATGGATAAAGACTTTGTATATGGGGGTTCTCTAAAATAGTTATACTTATTTATAAAAAACTACAAGTAAACCAAAATTATATTTAAAATATATACAAGTAAACCAAAATACCACATGGAACTTGGCATATATATCAATATCTACATATTCATGAGGATTGTGAACTTTTACTAGTATAAAGCCTACTCTTAAAAACATGTCAAAACCCTTACCTTTTCATTGTTCTTTCACCAGATCCATTAGCCCATACAACTTGATAAGAGTTGTCCACGAGACACATTTTCATCACCAAGACCTGCATGAATCATAAAATACAAATTTTTTATATGAGTAAATAATTAATAACAAAATAAGCATGCATTTAGTTCTGTAAAATACTCTAGAAAAAAATTAATTTGTCGCATACCTTAATGAGCTTCTCTTTGTTTCGAGAATAACTTATTCTCTATTGAACATGGCCAACCACGTGAAGGTGGAAGCTCATATGGCCCCTCCCCCCCTCACATCACTCTCAATTCCCCATACCCAACAAATGATTTTATTTATATAGAAAACATATAGACATTAAAGCATAACTTGGATATTCATCAAAACATATGAACATATAAACATTGATAAAGATCCAAAAATAGGTCATGAAATTATACATCTAATTTTTCTTTGATTTATGTTTCTTTACATTCATAAAACTGACAATTGGGATATCATCAT
>SNQJ01S0038982.1:141141-165411 GCA_010110895.2 Picea sitchensis | reverse complement strand
GGTGAAAAGTAGTTTGGTTCCAAACCACCTTTGAGCATGGCCGCAATCACGCGTCTGTGTGAGGTCATCGCCTAAGGTCACATCTAAGGAGGGGCCAAGAGGAAAAGGAGCTAGCACCAACTCTGATATTTTTCGCAAGGGAGAAAGAGAAGGTCGCAGGGGCCATCAAACCTGCGCTAGAAAGCCGAAAGGGCATGTTTTTAGATACATAATGAAACCATCAAGGTTTCAAAGAGCCAATTCAGCTCGAGATTGAAGACCCTTGTCTGGGAGGTTGCGCAACCTTATGAGAAGGGGGTCTGCATTAAGAAACAAAGGGAAAAGAAGAGGAAATTCTCAAATCAATAAGCCCATGATTTTGCGCATCTGGTCATATGTAAATGGTTTGAAGGAAGCGCCTCATAAAGATTTGATTCGACAGAGAATTAACACTAGAATAATACAAAGAATTGATAAAGGATCAAAATATGATCTGTTTGTGAATTGATAACACAACAGAAGCATGAGTACAATATAATGAGTGGATCCATGTCTGTGATGAACTCATGAAGGCAAAGAACCGACACACAGTCATGATTAAAAAATAGTTAATTCATGAGCATTATGAATAAAGGATAAAAAGGAAAAATGATATTAATTAAAGAATAATATTATCATTTAAATGAAAAGGTACATGTAAATTTAATTGACAATTTTGGTATGATATGTATAGTTCTAACAAGATGGCTACTTGCAGGTTTATCAGGATTAGAGGTATAACCAGATCAATTCAAGAATATGATCAGATGTTAGGGTCATGGAGGCATGACTTTTCTTACAAAAGTTGGATGAGGTGCTACAAAAGAAAGAATCCTCACATGGGACATGAAGCTGGAAGGTGAATAATGTCATTAATGGGCATAGAAAGGAAAAGTAAGGCTCCATAGCCTTGAAGGTAGAGATGTGTATATAGTTGCAAGCTTGATGTGGAAGGAAACACAGAGCTTAAGAGGTGGTGTGTAAATAATCTCTATATGTCAAGCATAGGATTTCTAGGGAAGGATTTGTTAGATATGACTTATCTACTGTCTAAAAGCTTAAAGGTGAAAGGAATCCACTTATGATATCAGAGTTGATAGTGGAAACAATATGCCAATGTAGAGGAATTGGAATGCTCTCTCACTTCAAAAGTGGCACTGAATGAAAATGGATTTCCATTGGGGAATGGAACTAAGTGGGAAAGAATGGCCATGGGTAACGTGGCTGGAAAATTGTTCAAACCTAGGGAACCATAATGCAAATGAGAAGAATGGGAGCATGCAAGGCATCAAGGATCTAAAGGAATTCAAGTACAACCAACTACCATAGAAATAGATAAATAAACAAGTGAATTGAAACATAAATGCACTAGAGTGCATGAAACATACAATGAAGTTAAATTGCATATGCATTAGTAGGCATGTTGACAGTAAATGCTTGGTGCATATGGATGTGTAATTTTGCATATGTACATGCTTGGATATGCATATAACATGTTGGTGAACTTAGAATAGTATGCTATTATGAAATAATGTTTGAGTATGAATAAAGGATGGATTATGTATTCAGGAAAAATGATACAACAGGGTTAAATATGTGGATGTTGTTGTTGCTTATAATTTCCATCGAGGTGAAGACCCATGAGGATGGAAGGAATGATGATCAAAATGATGAAGGGGGAAGTCTGTGAGCTTCTAAAAATATGATCCAGGTGGATATTGGTGGCTACCTTCCTATTCCACTTGGACCCCCACCATTGTTTCTTTCAATTTTTTAGTTTCCTTAATTGTAGCACAATTTACTATTTTTGGCAGTTTTTTGGGTCCTGAACTTCCGGAGCCGTTTTGAGGTTGTAAATGACGTTTTTTGGGCATCAAAGTTCCAACAAATATGAGTTCTTTCTGGAAGAGACATTTGTTGTCAGCAGTGTAGTCCTTAGATAGATATTTCTAACGATGTATCATGTGCGTCAAACAGAGATAGTATGCCAAAGTTACGACCCTGGGAAATTGATGTACCAATTTACCCCAACGGGGCCCATATTCTGGCGTTTCATCTCCTAGGGTTAGGTTTTTTGATGTTTAGGGTTTCCATTGTTTCTCAATAATATATAGGCCTTTGAGCCTCATTGTAACACATATTTTAGAGGCGTGTAGCCACCACATCTCTTCTTAGAGATAAGCTACCAATGCCCTAGCTAGTTTATTTCCATTCTGTCTGTAAACAAATTTCAGTTCTTTGATATTAATGAAATGAAGTGTTATTTCCACTGCATCTTTGTATTCATAGTTATTTGTATATTCTGTTGTGTTCCTGCATAAATTCGGATCAGTGGTATCAGAGCAGTCTGCTCTTTCTTGATCCTTCTTTGCATGTCCCCAATGAGGTTGGGGTATAAGGAGTTAGGGCTCGATCTGGTTGAACCTTTGCAAGATCAACCTTGAAAACCCCGACGACCACCCATGGGGGATGAAATTAAGACGAGGGAGCAAGACATCCTATCAAAATATTTCTTGAGGAGTCCCTTGAAAAACAAAGGAACACGATGATGGATAAATTCGCCCAAATCCTTCAACGATTGCCCACTGGAGGCACATTTGCATCCATCAGCCACTCTGGAGGCGCAAACCCTTTTAAGTTACAAGTAAACTTTGACATTCCCATATTTGATGGCCAAATATATTAAGATGCCGTAGATAGATGGTTGAATCTATTAGAAGGATATTTCTCAGTTCATGACTTTTCCGACCGGGAGAATATTATTTTTTCACTGCTCAAATCCGCCCCCCATGTCAAGGATTGGTGGGAAACCTACTGTGATAAAAAGGATGAGGAGGAACCCTCTCTATTCTTGGCCGTACCCACTTGGATTTTTTTTGAGATGCCATCAAGGAACAATATTATCCCATGGGGAGATATGAGGACAAGTACATACAATGGACTATGCTGCAGCAACAAAGGGATCAAGATGTGCAAGAGTTGATGAATTTGTTCCATACCCCGCGCACAAAGTTGGGTATCAAATATTTGGAGAAACTTTTGGTGTTGAAGTACCGCATTTGTCTTCACAGATACATTCGGGAGGAAATGGAGTTCCTCGACATCTCCTCGCTTGGTACAACATATCGATATGCTGCCAAGATTGAGCCAAGGCATGGTGGCTCAAGACAACCTGACAAATATACATGCAAAGAAGAACACTACGAAGTCAAAGAAGGACACATGAAAGTGGCGTGAGTTCCATAAGATATCCACTCACAACATAAGTGAGTGTTGGGCCAAACAGCCACTGGTGGTCGAGATGAGGGCTTATGAATCAGATGCATGCTCTGACATTGAATCAGAACCTGAGAAGGGGAATGACAGAGGGAAGCATATTATTGATGCCGAGCCCAATGCCACCATTGCCACCACGAAGATCCAAAAGGAAGAACCAGAAGATCCAGAGGAGGAGGAATATCTCTTCCACTCCCAGATGTGGGTAAAGGGTTCCTTGCTATAGTTCATTGTCGATAGTGGGAGCCAAAAGAACCTCATTTCAGCAAAGGTCGTGAAGTGGTTAGGCTTTCCAAACACAACACACCCAAAACTATACACCATCGGGTGGATTCACCAATGACAAGATCTCCGCGTCAACCAACAATTCTGCCTTCTCTACAACATCAAGCCCTTCACCGATGAGGTATTATGTGACATTGATCCTCTTGATGTTTGTGATGTATTATTAGGCCAACCATACTTGTGGAAGTGACATTCTATGTATGAGTCCCAACCTCACACTGTTATTGTTACCTTGGGAAATAAGTTGTACAGGATACCAAAGATACCACCGCCTGTCGATATCTCTTTGGTTATTGCAAAACAATGCAGTAAGCTCATTTCCAAAACCGAGAAATTTGTTTTCGTGATGATCCACCGTCAGAGAAAGAAGAACAATGTGGCCACAACCTATAGACAGTGATCCTCCACATGACAACAACAAATGGACAAGGTCATCGAGGAGCACTGGGACATCTTCACCTCACCCGCAGGGGTGCCTCTGCACTGTCAGGTTAAGCACCCCATCGATATGACCCCAAGTGCACCGCTGCCCAATGGACCGATCTATCAACGCTTTGTTATGAATTAGAATGATGAAATCAAGAGGCATATCCAAAAGATACTGTAGAAAGGTCACATCCGACCAAGTTCATCGCCTTGTGGGAGCCCGATCGTGTTGGTGCAGAAGAAGGATGGGACTTGGAGACTCTGTATTGACTATCGGGCATTGAACAAGATCACTGTCCAGAATAGGTACCTGATCCCACAGATTGATGACCTTATGGACTAGCTCAAAGGCGAAAAATATTTCAGCAAGATCTACTTGAAGTCTGTGTATCACCAGGTACCAATCGAACCGTTCGATGTGTGGAAGATTGCCTTCAAAGCCAAGGAGGGCCTTTTCGAATGGCTGGTCATGCCTTTCAGGTTGACGAATTCTCCCACAACCTTCATGAGGCTGATGGACGACATATTACGACCATTCACCAACTCATTTTTATTAGTGTACTTGGATGTCATCCTGATCTTCAACCAAACTTGGGAAGAGCACCTCCACCACATCCGACAGGTCCTCCAAACACTGCGAAAACACAAGTTGTGTGCCAATTTGAAGAAGTGAAATTTTGGCACGACCCAGGTTTAGTATCTAGGATAAATTATTGATGAGCATGGGGTGCATGTGGATCCAACCAAGATCCAAGTCATCCGGAATTGGCCGGCCCCGACCACTCTAACAGAGCTTCGCAACTTTCTGGGTCTTTCTAATTTCTACCCTAGGTTCATGTTGGGATTCTCTCATATCACTTGGCCCTTGAGTCAAGTAACCAAGGGAGGAGTGAAAGAAAAATTATTTTGGTAAGAATCTCAATAGAAGGTGTTCTTAGAATTGAAACATCACCTTTGTTGTGCCCCAATGCTCACATTACCAGACTTGCAACAACCATTCGAGATCGAGACAGATGCCTCTGACTATGCTATTGGGGCATTTCTTACTCAACATAGGCATCCAATGGCACATCATAGTGTGACACTGTCCGACACAGCCCGAAAGTATCCCACTTATGAAAAAGAAATGTATTCCATTGTGCAGGCTTGCCGACAATGGAAGCATTACATTTTGGGGAAAGAAATGATCATCCACACAGACCACCAACCCCTGCAGTTCATATAGACACAAGGGAAGTTAAAGAATGATCACCATCATAAGTGGTCCACATATCTACAACAGTTTCATTTTAATATCAAGTACAATAAGGGAAGCACCAAAAATGTTGTAGACTGCCTCAGTTGACCACCGATCATGGCGATAAACACCGTGCTCAACTCTCGTGGGCACGAGACTTCTGATTGGGCACTTCTCTACAAGAGTGATCCAGAATTCAACCACACATACAAGACGCTCTTGGAGGGTAACCGAGTTCAAAATTTTCACCTCTAGGATGCACTACTATGTCACATGGGACAACTTTGTGTTCCTTCAAGTGAGCGTGCAAAGATGATTTGGGAAGCACATTACAGTTAGGTCGTTGGGAATTTCAGGGTCGACAAAACAATGGCGGTGCTATAGAAGTAATTTTATTGGCCAAACCTTCGACAGGATATCGAGAAGTACATCAGATCCTACACTACCTGTGCCATTTCCAAATCGACCATCAAGAAGCAAGGCCTCTATACTTCGTTCCCTACCCCTGGTTGACCTTGGGAATCCATCTCCATGGATTACATGTCAGGCCTTACTTCTACTAAGCATGGCGATGATTGTGTTTTTGTGGTTGTCAATTGATTCTCAAAGATGGCCATTATGGCATCTTGGAAGAAGAATATCACAGTAGAAGCCACTGCTAAACTCTTCTTTGAACGAGTGTGGGTACACCTTGGGATTCCACAGTCTCTCATCTCAGACTAGGACAACAGGTTCCTCAGTACATTTTGGTCTAGCCTCTGGTCAATGTTGGACACCAAGCTCACCAAGTCCACAACTTTCCATCCCCAAACTGATGGTTAGACAGAGGTTGTCAACAGGATGATCGTACACATTTTGTGAATGTACAACTCAAAGAATCCACGCACATGAGATGAGAGCCTCCCCTATGTACAACATAGCTATAACCGGGCCCTCCACAACTCAACCAACCAAAAACCCTTTCAGGTGGGCTTGGGATTCCAGCTGCTATGTCCCATTGACGTAGCCATGCCCTTTGCAGCTATGGCTAATTTGGCTCATGTCCAGTGTGAAGATGCCAAGGAAAAGAAATTCATTGAACGCATTCAACACATTCACCAACAGGTTCATGACATATTGGATGGAGCCAATGCTAAGTACAAGCAACGACATGATCAACATCGGGTGCAACACAACGTCCAGTTGGGCGACAACGTGTGGCTACATTTTCAGAAGGAGCACCTCGCTGGACCCCACCGCAAGCTTCGCCTGCTCCGATATGGGCCATACACCATCACCAAGGCTGTAGGGGACAATGCCTTCAAGCTTAGTATTCCACCATTCCTTGGTCTTCACCCAGTGTTCAATGTGGACCACCTTCGGACCTACTTTCCACCTCTACTGAACACATCCGACATAGCAAAAAAACTCACACCAACAAAGTTAAATCCAGACTGCATGGAACAAGCCACAACTAATCGGATTATGGACACACAGATCAAGAACACCCTCTAGTAGAGGATCCAACTATATCGAGTTGTCAAAGTAGGCCAAATCCTTCACCAGGGCAAGTGGCTCACCAGGGACCAAGTTCAACAGAAGTTTCCTCATCTCATGGAGGAACTCAACGCAATGGGGACCATTGCTTCCTAAGGGGGAAGGAATGATCCAGGTGGATATTGGTGGCCACTTGCCTATTCCACTTGGACCACCACCATTGTTTCTTTCAGTTTTTCAGTTTCCTTAATTGTAGCACAATTTACTATTTTTGGCAGTTTTTTGGGTCCTAAACTTCCGGAGCCGTTTTGAGGCCATAAACGACGTTTTTTGGGCATCAAAGGTCTAGAGAATTTGAGTCCCTTCTGGAATTGATATTATTTATTAGCAATGTATTCCTCAGATAGATATTTCTAATGATGTATCATGTGCGTCAAACAAAGATAGTTTGCCAAAGTTACGACCTCGGGAAATTGATGTACCAATTTACCCCGACGAGGCCCATATTCTGGCATTTCATCTCCTAGGGTTAGGTTTTTTTATGTTTAGGGTTTCCATTGTTTCTCAATAATATATAGGCCTTCGAGCCTCATTGTAACATAGAGTTCAGAGGCCCGTAGCCACCATATCTCTTCTTAGAGATAAGCTACCAGGGCCCTAACTAGTTTATTTCCATTTAGCCTATAAACAAATTTCAGTTCTTTGATATTAATGAAATGAAGTATTATTTCCGCTGCATATTTGTATTCATGGTTATTTGTGTATTCTATTGCGTTCCTGCATAAATTCAGATCAAAATATCAATTGGTCAGACAACAACAAGTGGGTTGGTAACAACCAGGCAGGTATACATTTAGTTTCCGTTGATGCATACATGTTGAAGGGGATCGAGGTAAGGATTCCCTTAGTTAATTTTCAGTATTTAAATTGATATGTAATGGACGAAGGCCTAGAGTGTGTAAGTGTTGTTGATGCTAGAATGAACTTAGATAAAATTTCAGTTACATATTATGTTATGATTGGTTATGGGATCATAACCAGGTTAATTCATGAGACATACTCCTTATATAACAATGAATACCCATAGAGCTAGTCATGTGTGAGACCATAATATGGTTGGATATGGAAGGGTTATAGCGCTATGTGAGTGCTTGATGGTATCTACTGTATATCTGATGTTTGTATTGAAACCTCTTTTCCAACACTGAAGAGCACTTAAGGATTATATTCTTGGTGTTGTGTTTCGGTGGAAAATGGAAGGTAACCAAATAGTTAGGCAAGCAGTAGGAAGTGTGTGGATGATGTGTTGAATCGTTGGCCAGAACTTCCAACTTATCATGGTGGAATACATGACATACTTATGTGGTATTATGTAGTCAATACATGGATGCATTGTGTAGATGTGACCATGGGTATTGGCACATTGATTGTTATCTTATTAACTATTGCATTATGAAAAGTCTGCATGACTGATAATACATGTGTATGTAATGATGAGTTCATTCCAATTTATAGTTGGATTAATAGAAGTAATTGAATTATAGTTGTAAACAAATCTGAGAGCACTTTGTGATTTTGTTTTGAATCATTGCCATGAAAATATATATCTTGTACATGAGATATTGACAATTTGTTTGGATGAGGAATGTTGAAATTGCAGGAGGAAAGGGGTCTGGGATATGGCAATGTTGTAAGCCCATAAAGAAGACCAATGCCTATCACTGCAAGAGTCAAATTGTTATGAGCAGAAGCTCATGTCTAGAAGTTTTATTTTTCCTATATAAAACAGTTTTGGGAATTATGATTTGATAATTATTGACGAATTGTTTTGGCTGAATGTAAATTGAAGAAATTGTAGGTAGAATGGTCTTGGATATGGTAGGGATGTAAGCCCATAAGGAATACTGATATCTACTGCTGCAGAGCCAACCATTACGAGGAGAAAGATCATGCTTGGAAAATTTTATTTTCCTGTATAAAACAGATTTGACATTTATGTTTGAAATGATTATAATGATATCTCATGATGACTGTATGTGTATAATACATATGAGATGTTGGATATACAAGCCAAAAAACATGGAAAATGATATTGTTGTGACATGAGAATCCCGTGTCCCTAGAAAATTTCTTATGCAAGAAAACCTTGGTCAGGCAAGATGGATCGCCTGAGGGACTACATAGCAGAAAAGGGGATGCCTGAGCCTGGGCCTGGAAAGTGAGTGACCACAAGGAAGAGGAGACTTTGATAGCTCTTGATTGGGGTCATGCACACAATGGGTATGTCAGGGAAAATAGTGAGCCAAGTTAACGAGACAACCATATGGACGCAGATCCATGAACCGCACATATAAGTATTGTATTGGATTATGAAAATTTTCTCTTACAATATGAGAAAGAATGATAATTTTATGCACAAATTTTGAACTGACATGCTCACTAATTTGAAATATTGTAGGAAAATGATGAATGTTGAAGATCTAGAAAAGTACGAGACTATGAGAGAAAAGAAGGTGATGTTGGAGAAACTAAATGACAAAGGCATGGAAGGAAGAAAGTCCAGTGGACTTGCTACAACTAGAGTTCTGGAACCCACAACTCTGAAACTTCCTGGCCGAGTGCATTGAAGTCGGGGAGAAGTGGAATAGCCTGAGGTACTGCATGGCAGAGAAAGGGGTTCATTTATTTGGGTTGTGCAGGGTTGAGAGGGAAGGAGAGCTTATTGGTTGGAACTGCTACCATAAATATAAATTTTGAAGATCATCATACATGTTTTGGGTTAGAATGCCTATACATACATGTTTTAGGCCAGAGTGCCTATCTATATAAGATTGGGTTGGATTTCCTGTGTGAATTAAGGCCAGAGGGCCTGGAATTGTAATGTTAATAACATTGGAATGGTGTTGTGCACTGAGGATAATGCCAAAATAAGGGGAGGGGGATGTAACATCTCAGTTCTAACCCTTATAAACTATAATGTATTATGTAAATATGACTTAGACCGGTGAGCCAGTAAAGTTGAAAATGGGCCAGAGTGCCTAGGAAATGTAACACTTCCTATACATTAATAAAATACACCACTGGCTGCAAGATTGACAAGGACAAAAGAGATAGGGGGCTATGATTCCACGAGAGAGGGGGCTTGAGGGGCTAAGTCTTTTTATTATTATTTTATTTACCCATAATTGATTTTATGGATAAGAGGGGGTTACATAAGCTTCTTGGGAGGGAGGCCATGCAACTCTTGTCTTCATGTAATTATTTAAACATCCCTTGGGGGCTGTTTTGGGGTCGTTCTTCCCTTGGTTCATCCTCTTCTCACTGGTTCACTTGTTCTTATTCCACTTCACTCACTATTTCTAGTTTGTGTGCTCTTGGGCTGAGCATGGAAGTGGATGGCAGGAAGAGGAGAGCCATCATTGAATGGCTGCAATGATTTTATGATCATTCCAGGAGGGAATGGATGCCTGCGTGCATGAAATTGATGGCAGTTCAGATGGAACTGTCCATAGCTGAGAGTCCTTGGAATTTCCAGTCGGGATATTTCCTGACCAGTAGCACTAGAGCCTTGGAGAGAAATGGAACAGTCTCAGGGATTGCATGGCAGAGAAAGGTGTTCATTTCTTGGGGTTTTGCAGGCTGAGGGGGAAAGAGAGCTGGAAATTAGGATTGATGTGAGGTTGGGAAACCTAAGAGCTACTTAGCCAACTACTATGTATTTAGACTTGGCCTAGGACGTCCTTGTGGATTCATAGCCCTGGCTCGGAGGTGACCTGCTGTTGAGAGTAAATGAACAACAACGTCTATGGTTGGGAGGAACACCCTTGGTCTGCAGCCAGTTGGTGAACGTTTACTTGCAAAGATAAGTGCTCTCTCTATTTTTTCTATTTAATGTATTCCACTGTGTATTTCATTATCTCTGAGATATGTATTCTAATGTGCATGTCTTCTGGTTATTTGTTGTGCATGTCACATTGTTTATCTCTTTTATACTGTGACATGTATCTTGTCTTATGCATGTGGTGTGCATTCTTCTAACATTGTTGAGAAGTCCTTTGTTTTCGATTTTGGATCAGAGAACTGAGTCTTGGGGCTGCAGCGTGCCTAACCTGCAAGTGGTTGGGTGTGTTGCAACATGTTTAAGGTAACGTAGCTCGACCTCTGGGTGGTCGGGTATGTTACAAGTCGAAATACATATCATGGTAAAACTTACTTAATGTGTGGTGGATGAGGCCATGAGATAATGACCTAAAGGTGCCTCTAGTCCCCAAGTTCATCTTCTCCATATAAGATTTCATTCTCTCACAAGTAGAAGTTTCATCAAATCTCCTGCTACTATTTGATAAGAATGATTGAATAACAAGTTCTGATATGAAACTAGGATGTACAAGTTACCTATGGGCATAACTATGTAGACCTTAAGATATTTTGTAAATCCCCATAATATGTTAAAGATTAGGCTTATGAGCAACTATTATTATTAATAATAAAAAATCTGTATGTAATACTAAGATGAAATAGCCTAAGTTGTTTTGGTTTTTTGATGTTAGATCACCAATATTATCTTAATTTCATTTCATTTATTGAAAAGAAACATGAAAATATGTTGCATTTATTTAGAACTAAGTTAACTAACATGCAACTTTTACTCTATCCTATCTAAGAACAAGAAATCATATTTCAAGTGTAAGAATATTTCCAATGTAACCATGTGTGTAACAGGTGTAGAAATACTTTAATACTCAGGTTTGAAATTTAAGCTTTAATGTATACCAGAGCATGAAGAACCAACTTCTTTGATGATGATGTGAAGATTTGTTGAAGAAGAGAGTGGTGGTTCAATCTGGTTGTCATCTGGAACCAATATTCTATATAGTCATGATGTTCTTGGTTCACTTGTTTGTTTAGACCACTCTGCATATCTCCCTCTATCATGCCTTGTAGATCGTATTATTTCAAATGAATAATATCATTAGTGCATAGAGGTTCTTTAGAAAGACATATACGGAATTCCTCGATCTCAGGTTCTAGTGGTTTCTCTCCATAAAATGCGGTCCATGATTTTTCAGTCTCCTTGATATATTGGAAGATGGAATTAAAGGAGACTTCTAGATATTCTTGTGGATGTGGAGTGAAATTTAAGTTCATGACCGTTGTCAAGATTTGTTCTTCCTGAGAGGCTGAGATTGATATACCAGCTGCTGCTAGGATTTGAGAGAGTTCTGTCAAAATCTTGATCATCTTTGAGTTCTTGTCGCTGGTTGATAGGTCCTATTTCACACATGGATTAGTGTAGAGGGGGGGTTCTTACAGTGCCCAATTTTTTTAAAAAATTCGAAAGAAAAAAGAAGAAAACTAAAAGAAAATGTAATCAGACCAATTATATACTCGAAGTGCCACCATGCTACCATGACCCTGCTATCACCAAGTTATTTGTTCACACAAGTTATCTTCTCTTCTCATATATATACAAGTATCACCAAGTTATTTGTTCACAGTTATCTTTCTTCATATATATATATATATATATATATATATATATATATATATATATATAAGGGACAATGCTAATAAAACACAAATTCTAACTACTGAAAGGAAGAGGACAACCTAAATTTGGAGCGACCCATGAAAGTGGATGTGTAGGTTCTTACCTCTTGTCTTACCATCTTCTCTCCATCCTTAGGTCATCCTTAAAAACACACCACACTTGCATAAAACGAAGCACATGCAAAAGAAACACACTTGCATGAAAGGAACGATCAAGGCTTTGGAGAAATAAAAGCAACCTACCTATGCTCTAATCCCTTTAGCACCTCCCCGACAACGACACAAAAAATGTGGGGCTAAATATATGCACTATTAATTCCCAACATTAAATTGTCAACCGAGGAGTCATAGACTTAGAGGTGCAAGCACATGAAATGCAGGATTGGAGCCTAGTCTAGCCTAATGTCGACAAACACACTTCAATGCGATAAAAGAAACAAGCAAACATGAATGAATTCAAGTGTCAGGAAATAAACTACCTTAGGTTGAAGCCCATCATGGGAAGGTCATATCTCACAAGTTAGACCTTTAATCTTTCCTTTGGTGATTAAAATTACAAGTTTGCAGTAAGAAACCAAACAAAATGAAATACTAAAACAAAACTATGCGATCAACAATTTATTGGAAAGATCTATCCTAAAATGGGAAGATTAAATTATATCCTACAAAATGATAAAAAAATCATTCATCAATAACAAAAACAAGATAGGAAATTAGTGCAAAAATAAGTGTAGACTGGTACATAACAATGCATAAACAAAATTGACTAAGAATGGAAATAAATATTAAAGCAATCCAATCTTAAACTATAGAAATATTAAACAAATGTAAAATCACACATCCTAAACTCAAAACCACTCATCTAATGAATACATCAATAAACTAAAGGAAAAAGAAATGGATGTGAAGAAAAATAATGAATATAAGAAAAGGAAGTGGTTTTATGTGTAATTGAGATGTGAATGAAACATTTAAACTCAATAACTAATACACCGAAAATGAAGGAGAGATGGCAATGATATGCTCTTGTAATTAATTGATTGTAATGTATAATCAAATTGATAACTAAGGAGCGAATCATGTGAGGAAAGATGAGGTGAATATAGAAGAGAAAGGTTATATATATAGAAAAGTAAACAACTATGTTTTACACTATTTGGAATAACATATAAGAGGTGAATGAATATGTGAATTGAATAGTAGGTTTCGATGTGTGAGTAGGATGGAAAATCAATGGTGGAAAAGGATAGGTGCAAAGGGAATTTTGAACAATTAAATAGATGAGAGTGAAGCATGGAAGTGAGGGAACAATGTCCACAATTAATTAAGCACATAAACAAAGCAGTGAAAGGATATGCAAAAATATAAGCACACAAAAGTAATGGAAGGAGTATAGACTAAACTCAAAGATTAAGAAATGTAATAATGTAATCATTTTAGAAATGTGATCTGAGTTTGAATTCATCCATCTAATGCAACATAATAAAATCAAAATATAACAAAACTAAAATTGATTTGTAATGAAATAAACACACTATGCAATGTTAATCTACCAAGAAAATAGATTATAGCAACACTTACCCACGTTGAGGATCCCTTCCCAGTTGGTGAGTGCTTCTTGAAGACAATCAGATCACTCAAATGCTTGGAACCATGCACAAGAACAACAACTCTTTCATTTCATCAAACTAAGAAAATTACAAGTCTCTTATAATATTGACATGGTTATGATAACACTCTAATCTCCATTACAAAAGAATGCTCATAATGATAATTGGTTCTTTCTTACAACTCTATGAGGATTATTTATACATGAAATTAATGGAGGAATGGACAAAACCAAATTCCCCAACTCAAATTTTGGTTAAAACCAATTTTACAATTTTTGGAATAAAATCACAAAAATCTGGGTTTTTCATCAATTTGGGCGAATTTGAGTTAGGGATACGCCCATATCTTCCAAACCAATTCTAATTTTGAAAAAGGGCTCGCATAATACTCAAATTTTCACCTTATGGACAAAACCTATATCTTAGAATTTCTAGATCTTCCTTCATATGTATGAAAATAGAGGCACAAGTTGGCAATTTGAGATTTTTACTAATTTTTGCAAAATTGTTCCCCATGAGATGAAGGTTCACATGTGAAATATGGGTGAATTATGACACACATTTCCTCATGTCGATGTCTCTCTGGACAAAACCCATGTCCCCAATTTTCCACTAGAAGTGTGCCAATATTTCGAACTATAATCTGGTACCAAATGCCTGTAGAGTGTCTTGGTACCGAATGACTGTGCTGGTACTGGATAACTGTAGGATGCTGGTACCAGATGGCTATTTTTGGGTATAGGTACTGGATGAATTCTAATGCAGGTACCAGATGGTTTCTGGAATGTCTGGTCCAAGTACTATCTAACTTCTAGATTGTTCTAGTGCATGTATCAGATGACTTCCAGTGCGGGTACCAGATGACCTCTAGTGCGAGTATTGGATGACTTCCAGTGCGGGTACCGAATGACCTGGAGCACTTTCTTAGAACCCTGTCTTAATACAATTTCCACAACAAGGTAATTATAAGGATTAGAGCACAATAATAATTATTCTAACTATTAATAAATCATAAAACCATAGCTAAACATTCATGACCTCATGTACACCAAGAAGTGGTTAAGAGAGTATAACAATGAGAAAAATGGGTGGATTGCTTATGATTTCAAGGAAAAATGATCGATATACGAGGAAAAAATGAGGTAATTGTAGATGTCAAAAGGGAGACCCAAAATATGTATAGATGGGTCGATTGGTTGCGAGGCCCAACCCATCTTGGGATATTGATGACACATGCACATAATATCCAATAGATAGGACACCATATGGAAACTTGGGAATTTCCTAGGTTTGGTCTCTTTGACAACTGTGATGGATTCTACCAAGCTTACTAATAGGATATGATCCTAGTTTAACGTCGACCCTTTATTTTCATAGTATGAGATCATGGGCATTAGAGACAGAGTAAATTTAGAAGCATCCTTCTCCCTGTATAGTCTGCAAAGCATCACCACGATATATTGGTATAATGTTCTTAGCACAATGGTTAGATACTTGCCAAAATATCTGTGCTTGAAAGTTTTATTTGGTTTGTACCAGATCTTGAACAAGTCCTTTTCTTTGTGTGGGAACTTTCTGAGTAGTTCCTCATCCAACTTATGGGTGCCCTTTTCCAAATGACAATATGATCGACTTCCTGGAATGACGCTATGGGATCCCCCCTAACGTTGAGTATGTATCGGTTGTCCAGGTCCACATGTTTAAGAATCCATGCAATTGCATATGCACAAGGAAACATCGCAACACAGCTTCTACCCTATTTAGTCCTGACCTCCAAATATTTTTGAATATTTGGAGTTCATCTTGGTCTTCGACATCCATGGGGAAATTATTCTTTTTAAACATTTGAAATACCTCACCCCATTTGAGTGGATCTTCCCCTTTTTCTAAGACTCTATTAGTATCGTCATATATCACCCCCGGGGAATCATGTTCTTCCTCCTCTATGCTTCCACTTCCAGAAGACTCTGTAGCAGGTGCCTTGCTTGTTGTCTTCTTATGCATCAACATCTCTGAATCTGCAACACATAGTCATAATTAGTGAATAAAACTAGTACTAAAGATGATGAGAAAGTAAACATGAAACATCAATCCCTGTAAGCATATTATATTTAAGCATTTGAGCAGTAAAAATTTGCTCATGTAAACCTTTGTCAGATACTGAAGAATCACTTGAGTCAATTTGAGGGAGAAAGTCATCTTTTGAAGAAGATAATATGATCTGGGACATGGTGGAAGTTCAAGGGGTTTGGGCTAAGTTTGGGAAGAAAACTAGGTGGGTCGATGTAGTTTTTATCAACTTGACCGATGAAGGAAAGTGGAATTGACACTAAAGATGGTAAGTGCTCCAATTAATCTATCAGAGGCTTTCTTAATATCAAAGAAATTATTGGGAACCTTTTTGATTACATTGACGAAGTTGTTTCCAAGGCCACCGATAAACCAAAGGTGTTCATCTTAAATATGTCGGTGAACACGACTTCATATCGACACAATTGGTGTTAACCATGTTGGAATGCAGAGTTGGAACCAAAGCAAATTTTGGGAAGTTAGCCGATGAGGTCAGAAGGGTTTGTGGCAAGTTGTCCGACTACACCAATGGAGTTGTTGTCAACATCGATGATTGAACGAAAGTGTTCTTGTTAAAGGTGCCAATTTGGTACTAGAGGGATTCAAGTTAACTTCCCCAATGAATACCGAAGGAGTTTGTATCAACTTCTTCGAATAAATCTCGGAAGTGAACAAAACAATGTCACGTGCAAAGCACCGATGACTATCATGGAACTCTTGCTGGTAAATTGGAGGTATTTTAAACTTGCTTGCTGAAAACAAGGGGACATATTGAAAATTTTGGCTAAGTGATAGATTGGGGGGGGCGAAGTTGATCCTTAGCTAAGCACAGTAGCACCACTTTGGTTTCGAAAGGGGATTTTACATCGATGATGACCGAGTGAACCTGTCCGAAAATAGGGTTCATGCTAACCACTTTCACTTGGGTGATCACTTGAATGAGGGAAGGATTAGGGTCAAATCATGCCCTAGTGTATGTTGATATTATGGTAGCTGCAAGAGGTATTAACCTCCACTTGTAACCTTTGACGATACTAGAATATTCTGAGAAGAAAGAGACACCTTAAAGCCTTGGATAATAACCCTAGAAGACAAGTTAGCTTAATAGAATAAATGATATTGAGTTATTATCCCCCAGGAAGAGAATTTGGCCCAGTCTATTAAGATGGAGTAGTATAAATAGAGGGTGCTAGAGCTCATTTGTGACTCACTCACTCACGACTGCATAAGGACACGAAGTGCACATGAGTTAAGGAGAACTGCAACTCTTGCAGTAGTGACTTTGTCTTGGATTATTGGTTTGGAATTTATGCTTGGTCTTTGGTTGTCCTTGCTTGGTGCGCTAGCCTTGGTTGGCTATTGATATGATACCATAATTATTCTGTCCATTAAGGTTAAGGTTCTTGGGGGTGGCCTTTATGCCTATGTTTGGGTGACAATATTGCTATATTTTCTATGGTGAAACGAGCACACCCATTTTTCTAACAGATTATGGGCCCACACCTCCTTCAGTCAGTATAACCACTGGAAATAGGAAGCTAAGCCTTAATATTATCAAGCTCATTGAAGAATTTCTGCTAGGGTTTCTAACAGGTGCAGTTACTAAAGAACTCATTCTAGGGTTATTAGCAAGTGCAACTGTAAAACCTAAAACCTCTTGCCCAACGCCTTATGATGGAACACTTTACTCAAGGAGAGGATATTCTAGTGCGCCTTAGTCTAACACAACTATTGACACTCTTAGAAGGAAAAAACTTCAAGATTGAGATTTTGGGTCAAAGTTTGACCAATCCAAGTCAATGTTTGACCAGTCAAAGTCAAATTTTGACCAACTATCAGTCAACATAAATCATGAATGAAAAGACAAATCATCTACACTATTCAACTCTTATAGGAACTCTTGAAGATGACATGTGGATAATTCATAGTGGAGCTTCCAGGCATATGAAAAAAGACCATGTCAGACTCTCCAGTCTGAATGAAAAGAAGACATCCTACAAGGTAGAACTTGGAGACAAGAACACCTATCCAGTCAAAGGAATTGGTCAAGCCTCCATCAAATTGAAATCATGTAACAATGTTCATTTGAGTAATGTCTTATATGTACTTAGTTTAGAAAAGAATCTTGCATCTATATCTTTCCCAGAAGACAAAGTAAATAGAATATCCTTTGTAGATGGTGAAGTACTATCTTGGTCTAGAGACTCCGGCATAGAGAATGCTAGAGTTATTGGAACTTGTGAAGGTAGATTATACAAACTACTAGAACTTAATGATGAAGCTCTTGTACATGATGAAGTCAATCCCACTGAACTTTGACATAGAAGGTATGCTCATCTTAACTATCAAGCATTACCTTTCCTCGAGAAAATGGTTGAAGGAATACCAAAACTACAATCTACACATCAAGGAATTTGCAGAGGATGTGCACTTGGTAAAAATGTTAAGAAGCCATTCTCAAGTAGCAATAATAGATACAAGGAAATCCTAGATATAATACATTCATATATTTGCGGTCCAATGCTAGTCAAATCTCTAGGAGGTTATCTTTATTATGTAACCTTCATATATGATTACTCAAGAAAGACTTGGTTATATCTCTTGAAGACAAAGGATGAAGTTTTAAGCAAGTTTCAAGAATTCAAAGCAGAAATAGAAAACCTCACAAGCAAGAAAATCAAGACTTTGAGAACAGATAATGGAGAAGAATACACATCCAAGGAATTTGTTGCCTTTTTCAAATCAGTAGGGATTAGGAGGTAGATAACTGTTCCTCATAATATTCAAAAAAATGGTGTAGAAAAATTAAGAATAGATCCATTAAGGAAACCGTGAAGGCACTAGTGAACGATGAAGGTTTATCCATGTATTTATGGGGAGAAGTAGCCATGACAATAATATATGTTCAGAACAAAAGTCCCCATTGCATATTGAAGGATATGACTCCAGAAGAAGACTTCTCAGGAAATAAACCTAATGTGGAACACTTAAGAATCTTTGGGTGCCCTGTTTACATTCATATCCCCAAGGATAAAAGGAAGAAACTATAACCCTCAGGAAAGAAGGGAATATTTTTTGGATATAGTGAATCCTCCAAAGCCTACAAAATCTATATTCGGGAACAACATAAGATTGAATTTAGCAGAGATGTAACCTTCAATGAGAAGATGGCTTTCAACAAATCTATAGAAGAATCCATGGAAGAAGAAGAATATGAAGAGCCTAAAGAAGAAATCACATGTCTTCCGGAAAGTTAGAATGAAGAACCAGAATAAATTGATCATTCGATGCAACCATGAGAACCTATTGAATCAACCATTGTACCCAAAACTAGAAAACGTTCAATTTGGCTTGAAGCTACTCTACAAGAAGCAGAAAGACTTAAAGCTCCAAGTGTCACTTTCAGAGAAATCAAGAATCCCAAAATATTCTCCAGCTATGCAACATGTATGACAAAACTTATAAATGAATAACCCACCACATTTGAAGAAGCAACTCAGAAGAAAGAGTGGAAAGAAGCAATGATAGAATAATACCAGTCTATCATGACAAATGACGCATGGGAAATCATGCCTAGACCTAAGGAAAAATCAACGGTAACTTCAAAATGGGTCTATAAGATAAAACATGCAATAGAAGGAAGCGTGCAAAAATACAAGGCAAGGTTCGTAGCTAAAGGGTTCTCCTAGAAGGAGGGATAAGATTATGACGAAACCTTTGCTCATGTTGCCAAATATACTTCTATTAGAGCCATTATGTCTTTTGCTGCTTCCATGGGATGGAGTCAACACCAGATGGATGTAAAGATGACTTTTCTCAATGGAGAAATTGAAGAAGAAGTGTACATTGAACAACCTCAAGGTTTTGAGGTACATCCCAGAGACACTCATGTTTGCAGATTAAAGAAATCCCTATATGGACTCAAGCAAGCTCCATAGCTTGGTATGAAAAAAGTGACAATTACTTAATAGGACTTGTTTTTTCTAAGAGTCATGTAGATCCAAATCTTTACTACAAGGTTGTGAACAATGCACCTGTGATTCTACTACTGTATGTTGACGATTTATTCTTGATAGGTGCAGAGTCTCTCATCACCCAGTGTAAGAAGGAATTATCTTCTAAGTTATATATGAAATATCTTCATCTCATGCACTATTACTTGGGACTATAAGTATGGTAGAAGCGTGGTGAAATATTCCTTGAAAAAGGAAAGTATGCAGTGAATATTCTTCAGAAATTTGGAATGATGGATTGCAAATCCATGGCCACTCCTATGACCACAAATATAAGAAAAGAAAGAAACTCATATTCTGATCCAATAGACCCGTCCCTATATTGATAATTGATTGGGTCGTTGATGTATCTAGTGAATACTCGACCATATATTTGCTTTGCTATAAACACTTTAAGCCAGTTCCAGGTGGAACCCAGACATGAGCATTGGATAGCTGCTGTTATCACTCCAAGAAACTCTTTGGGGTTATAGGCCAAAGATGCTTGGTAACTCAAGAATATGGTAAATTTGGTATGCTTGGATCAAATGGGATAACTCAATGGCTAATGAGAAGAACAACTTATCATGCATTCGAATAAGACAGTGCTTTTAGAAATCAATGATCAGACAAAGTAATTGAAATAGGGTATGAAGAACACTAGTATAGATAACCAAGTACATTAACATGTAGGGTCATACAAGATAGTAAGAGATCCTTTAATTCAAATTCATGAGCTAAATAAGAAGATGAAAGTTCTTAAAAGCTAAGCTAAACTGAATCAAAGTATAGAGTAATGCAACACATGAACAAATCTGACATTGGTAGCAAAAGAAGATTGTGATTCATATCAAGATAAGAGTCTAAGTACATGAGCCAAAATGTATCCAGGATTGAACCCCGTTAATTCATCTATTGTATTTAGATTTATAGATTTACAATGTATAGATCAGATCCTATGAAAAGGGATCTAGGATACTAAAAATAACATAAAATAAAACTAATTATAAACTCTAAAGGAACAAATCCTTTATTAAAGGAAATCAAACCAAATCTAAACTGAAGTCTTCGACAACTGCAAAAGTATTCAACATCCTTCAATGTGATGACAAGGCATAAAATCTTCAAAGGCTGAAAGATAAGGTAAAAAAAAAATGCCACTTGGAAAAACTGATCATTCTTGCCATAAATAGGTAACAAACTTTATCTCTTTCATCTTGATGGCACCTCAAAAACTGGAACAACACTTTGAAGCAGATCCTCTTAATTATAAATTTGACTTATAAATCATCTTCGTGCTCTGTAGGATAATAAAACTTTGATCTGGGCAAAATTTACTCTTTTTCTGGCCATCTCAGGTTTCACCAGCTATTTCGCCTTATGATCTGCTAGTTAGCTGGTGAAAGCTCTGCTTTTCATCAGCTAACTGGTTATAATTTCACCTTTTGCACTGGTGAAAAATTTGTCTTTGGATAGTTGTAAAATTTCAAGGCTGCTTTACAGTGACTTCTTAGAAGAGTTCCATTAAAACCTATAGTCTTCTTCTAATTGACTGCCAACTGTAGAAACCTCCATAGCTTTCTTGACTTGAGCTGCAACGCATGCATAGTCATGCATATCTGGACTAGTAGCAGCTCCATGCATATAGCAGGGATGTGTACATTGATATTATGACATAGCATTTCGATCCAATGAGGATAGTCACAATGAACTGTTCCGTCTAGCTGAGCCTGGGCTGCATTCCCTTCAGAAAATAGGATAGAAGGTAATTCCAGAAAGTGTGTGCCCCTAAATAGAGAATTCTATTTGACCTTTTACAATTGATTCTTTCTTGAGAGAAGCCTGATCTGTGGAATCCTAAGGTGCAGGGATGATTGGCATCTAAACTCTTAAGCGTCTAGGACGACCTTGTAGTTGGATCTCTGGAATATGCCATCTCAATTCTTGACTATGCCTGTTCAAAGTAGCCTTTGGAGACACTTTCAATAAAGTAGGATCCTTTGGTAATTTCAAAATACAGGTCATATCTTCAAGGGGTACAGGTAAAAATGGATTAGCTACATATTGTATCATTACTGAAAGCAAAGTCCCACTTTGACATATTACCAAACGAACCCTCAAAGGCAATGGAGTAAAACAGGATGAAGACAATATTTCAAAAGTGCTAGACAATATTTCAAAATTGTTTTCAAAAGCCTTCCCTATGACCAGAGTTACACTAGGTCGAGTTGTCCCTCAATATCTCAGATAATGTTGCCTCCTCATTCTGGACCATTGAGCTAATGCCCTCAAATCCGGTGTTGATAGCCATGATGATCTTCAATCTTGATATGATATTCACGGTTACTGATTTTATGCATTGAAATATGAGATTTAACAACTGAAAATCAAGAAATAAAACCAATCCTTAGATGCTCGACCACCTACCAACTTCAACCTAAAATACTGGAACTTATCCAGGATATCGATATTTGTTCACAATGACATGAAGCGTTGAGATCGTGACCCATAATAGTTTTTAATCCTGCAAGTTCATTGTTCTGATTTTTACAATCTGCCAGTGGATGATTCAAACCCTACAACTCGGTGCAACTCCCTCTATGGCTCCTCTGCGTGTACAATGGTCTTGTGTTGACATGCGCGCTTGATGAGTGGCTCATGCGTATGAGCCACGAATCTCTGTGTTTGGAAAATAAGTTTTTGACCCAGGTTTGACAACCTTGAGGCATTTGCTATTGATATCCAGAATGCGTCTCTCCAAGCTTCCCAATCCTTGCACCTGTGACTTCATCGGTGAATGATCTCGATCTCATAGAGCCTCGAACTTCACTGCCCCAAGCTCTATCTTTCAAAACTTTAGGTTTAACAACGATTTGCTCCGTCGATGTCAAAACTGGAATACCTTCTACACCATCCTCCCTCACAGGTGTGTATACAGCTACAAGTCTATATCCAACATCATCTACATTTTCCTCATACATGCGGCCTACTTCACCAGGAAAATAAATTAGATCTGGACTTCCCACCATGGATCTTAGCCATTGGATTTTGCTTTTCCCCTCCTTTCCTCCACTGTACATAGACTGTCAAATGTGTTTAAGAAATGGGAATGTGTGATTACTGTATGGCTTATGCGTAACATGTGGCACACGGAATTGAACATGGCGCATGCGCTTGGGCATATGTGTTAGAGATGGGCTTTGATAACTTTATATGTTTAAGTATTGTGGAGACTAACATATGACATGTAAACTAGGAACTAGGAGTTTGGCATATGATTTGATTCTGTAGTTCCCCAAAAGTTTGGTCAAAACTCATAAGTCCTGAGAAGCCTATAAATTTAGGAGTAAAATGAAGTGTGATCTAGTCTTGTAGACTAATGGCTTAACCATTTATTATGACTTTTGTATTGTAGGTTAAAGAAGAAAGGTCATAGATTTTATGGAAAAAAACAATCAACAGGAGCTGTCAAGATTTAATGGAAATTTTGAAAATCATGACACTGGCTTGAGACTAAAAAAATAGGCAATTCTAGCTAAAATTTGATGAAGGCATTCAAAATTTACCAGTTCATTTTGATCGCTAAAAGCTGCAAAGCATGTTCTAATATATATTTGTGGGATGCTAAACTATGGTTTAAGATAGACCTCATCCAGTGATATACAACTTCATGGATTCAAAGATTCAGATTGGGTAGGGAGTGCATAAGACAAAAGGAGTACTTCAGGGATGTGTTTTAGTTTGGGCTATGCTATGATATCATGGGCAAGAAGGAAACTAAAGTATGTCTCACTCAACAAAACAAAAGAATAATATATCGCAACATGTGAGGCATGTACCGAAGCAACATGGTTGAGGAAGCTAATTTATGGATTATTTGATCAGGTGCCAGATTCGACTGTAATATACTGTGACAATCAAAGTTGTATAAGGATATCAGAACACCCAGTGTTTCATGACCGGTCAAAACATATTGAGATCAAATACTACTTTATTTGTGATAAAGTCCAGGAATGAGAAGTGAAACTCCAGTATATCTCCACATATGAGTAGGTATCAAATATTTTGACAAAGCCTTTGTCTGAAATAATTTTTGCGTACTTAAGGGAAAATGTGGGGATCATGGAGATAACTCCCTTAGCTGAAAGGGAAGAGATTGCTTTACAGGTTGGGAGGGAGCATTGATATATATTATTGATTCATGGGAAGTCATTTTTCAGTTTGGAAAATGGTCCAGGTTGGGAGGGAGCATTGATATATATTATTGATTCATGGGAAGTCATTTTTCAGTTTGGAAAATGGTCCAGGTTGGGTAGTTCCTTCCCAATCC
>SNQJ01S0038982.1:106963-128486 GCA_010110895.2 Picea sitchensis | reverse complement strand
ATTCGAAAAGTTATGGACAAAAAAATACCCTTCTAGTAGATTCAATCACTTTTCTACAACATATGCGTCTATCTGACCTTCAAATATAGGAATATCTAAGTTTATTTGTACCTTGAAGGGGTTGGTGCCTCCGCTCGAAGAAGATACATCACCTGTTGGTAGCCGCTGAAGGATTTACGCGAAACTATCTATCATCTCGTTGCTCTATTGCATGAGGGATTCCTCAAGCAACATTTTGAAAGGACTCATGTCCCATCATATTTATTTTCACTTTCCATGAGAGGTCACTTGGGCGTGCAAGAGATTTTGTCCTCAAGAGAAACAAGCTCGAGACCCAATTCTTTATACTCCAACCTCGTTGGGGACATGCATTAAGATGACAAGGGGAAGAACCCTATGATGGAACTGATCTAGATTTTATTAGAAGAACGAAATGAATACAAATTATTAACAAATTCTTAACACAGAATAACAGAGATACAATAAAATTGGTTTTCAATTCAATAAGGAAATAAGCTAAAACTGTAAAATGCAGCGGAAAAAAAACTTGCTAGAATGGTGGCAACTTATCTCTGAGAAGAGATGTGATGGTTGCGCTCATTCGCAAGAAGATGGTTACAATGAGGCTTTGAAGGCCTTTTTACAATAAATAGGAATGTAAAAAATCCTAGACATCCAAAAACCTAACCCTAGGATATGAAGCGCCAAAAGTCATGGGGGCCCTGTTTGGGTAAGTCAATACATCAACTTCCCGGGGTCATAACTTTTGCATACGATCTTCATTTGATGCGCTCAATACCTCGTTAGAAAGATATATCCAAGGAATACAACTTTTGTTCAAGCAACATCAAAGGAATTTCCATGTTGCTCCCTTTTTCCCCCAAAAAACGTCTTTTAGGGCCTCAAAATGGCTTCGAAAGTTCAGGACCCGAAAAACTGTTAAAAATAGTAAATTACCAAAATTGCCAAAAAACTGTTTTGAGACACTTGGAAAAGGTGGGTGGCCACCGATATCCACCTGGATCATATATGCTCTTCCATATCTCACATATGTGAGTGGAGGAATGACCTAGATGACTTAGTTTGTATCATGATATTGTTTATGTAGATTGATATGAGATAATATGATTGTTGTAGAGACTATATGTCTATGGACAATAGTTGTATACTACTGTGGTGGACGTGATCCACTGATAATGACTATGTGTCACTAGTTAGTAGTAGTGTGCTACTAAGAGTGGTTGTGTACCACTGGATAATATTTGTATACTACTATGAATAGACACGATTGTGTTCTATTGGATGGCATTGTTTTGATTGCCACAAAGACTATCTAGTTGGATAGTGATGATGGTGCTTGTGATTTGATCATGCAATATCTTGTGTGGATATGATGATGCTACCGGTTGAATGGTCTGTTTGTTCTCAAGAAAATCACCTTTAATACCTCCCTAGCTAGGAGGGAGTGTTGATATTATGGTAGATGTGGGAGGTATTAACCTCCACTTGTAACCTTTGACGAGACTAGAATATTCTGGGAAGCAAGAGAAACCCTAAAGCCTTGGATAATAACCCTAGAAGACAAGTCAACTTAATAAAATAATTAATATTGAGTTATTATCCCCCAGGAAGAGAAGTTGGCCCAATGAATTAAGATGGAGTAGTATAAATAGAGAGCGCTAGAGCTCATTTGTGAATCACTCACTCACGGCTGCATAAGGACAAGAAGTGCACATGAGTTAAGGAAAACTACAACTGTTGCAATAGTGACTTTGTCTTGGGTTATTGGTTTCTAATTTCTGCTTGGTCTTTGGTTATCCTTTCTTGGTGCACTAGCCTTGGTTGGCTATTGATATGCTACAAGAATTATTCTGTCCATCAAATTTAAGGTGCTCGAGGGTGGCCTTTATGCCTATGGTTGGGTGAAAATATTGCTATATTGTCTATGGTGAAATGAGCACACCCATTTTTCTAACAGTGTACTCATAACGAAGGCTACCTAGCTGGGTAAAGAAAATCAGTATGGGAGTCCTAAACAATCGAGTGGAGGTGGGAATTCAAGGGTTCCAAAGCTGGACAAGTGAGGAAGCTCTGGTAAAACCCAGGTCTGAGTGCCTCGGCGTGCCAAAATAGGGTTAAAGAATTGAAAATGTGAGATAGTAATGGATTTGGGCAGTGCTAGGGTTATGGATAGGTCTTACGGGGAAATGGAGAAAGGTAGGTCGGGGAAAATAAACCTTGTTGATGTGGCTTTATCAAAGAAACCCTAACCCTAAAAATATAGGATATAAAGAAGCAGGGGGATAGGTTCTCAAGACCTACCCGATAACTGAAGACATACAAATGATGAATGGGTTATAGAGAAGAGCAATGGTCTTTCCTGGGAGAATGTTCTTTGTGTGAGTGACGACCTCTCTCTTTTCATTTTGGCGATAGAGCTATGCAAGAAGGAAAGACCCCAATCAATGATTTATTAGTTTTCTGGCATAGGTTTCAAGAAATTAGAGTAAATGATGACAATTTTGTCGACAACATAGGTGATGAGGATAAGAAAGCCTCCAGTTGTATCAAAGTCGATTCCAATAACTTAATCGATAAATAATAAAAGTTCCAGATAATTTTGGAGGAGATTCTCCGGTTGCACTGGAGGAGTTGATGGGAAGAGATCTGATGATACTGAGAGAGTTGATGGGAACTCTTCTAGTTCAATCATAGTTGATGTTGCAAACTGCTCCGACTCATATTGAAGTCAGTGTTGGAAACTTCTCCGACTTGGCCTTTTTGTTTTAAAGAAGTTACAAGGAAGTTAACCAGTCAGAGGTTTAGGGCATCAAAGAAGGTTAGGGGAAATCCTCTCGTTCAACCGACAAGTTTCATAAGAACTCTTCTGATTGAGTCAAAGGATTTAATATTAACTTAGAGAATTCTCAAGTCACGTATAAACAGAGTTATGAGAAAATCCTCCGATGTGTGTTGGAGAAATTATGAAGAAATTCTCCGATGTGCACCAGAGAAATTTTGAATAACTTCTCTGATGTGCACCAAAGTAATTAAGAGAAACCCCTCCGGTATACCAAAAATGATCTTTGAAAACTTGTCTAAGTGTCAAAACCAAATTAAGCCAAACCAGTCTTGGAAAATCAAGCAACTTGATCAGAGAGATATGAGAAGATTTTAACAAAGATCAAAAAATTCATGTACCTCTTCTTAGAAAGTCAAGAAGCTCTCATGGATAAAAGGAGGGGTCCCATTTTCTTGTTGAAAGAAATGGATTTTCAAGCAAGACTACAAGAAAAAGGGAGGGTTTTGATGCATGAAACAACATACATCAATAGAGTTGCAAGGAGATGATGTCACAATAGATGTTGTAGTGAAGGAGATGTAGATTGGAGATGTTGATTCTCATAATTGTTTGAGTGTTGACTGAATAAGTGGGACTTTGGTGTGGACAAGTAGGCCACCCTAATTCAAGTGTAAGGGTCAATCACTCCTACCCCACCTGAACTCCTTGAATATATATTGAACACTGGTTTAGAGCATCATATGGAAGAATACTAACTTATCAAGTTGAACTCCCTAAAAGTCACCCACTTATGTTCCTTGAGTGATGGTCAACAGAGTTGCCTCATATAACCCCAACTAAATTTGAGAGAGGCATACACCTTTTTAGATCAAGCTATGTTTGTAGGTGATAAATATATAAAGGTGAATATGAAGAGTAGAAATGCAACACAACAACCCTAGAGATGAATAAGATGAAGGGATGCATGATGTGTTCATGATGAAGAAATGATTGCAACATGAGGAGTTGATGCTAGAGAGTAGAGAAGGTGAAGGAGAGTAGCAACAAGTTAACATGCTAAGTGAGTCCATATATGACAATGACAATGACGATGTTGGTAGAGGAGATATTGCTAAAGAAAACAATGATGTGATGCTTGAGAATCAATGAGCAACAAGCCTTGGTGAGATTTCCTATAGGAATTAGAATAACCGAGATAGAGTTCCAAAGGACATTGGTGATGGTGTATGAGCGGGAAGAGAGGGAGGCAATAACAACCATTTGGATTGAATTCTCACAGGATGAAAAAATGTTGATGATGATAAAGGAGAAGATGACAAAGTTGAAGGTAGGTAAGAGGTGTTTCCTAGAACAAAAACTTGGGGAGATGATGAATAGAATAATGAAGAAGGATGTTGGATGGAGAATAAAGAAAGGTGAAGGGTACAAATTTTGAAGTAAGAGAAAGAGGAAAATAAAGAAAAGACAAATACATATTGTTAGCACATATTTTTGATGGAAAGGTGTTTTTCCCTTAGGAAATAACCCTTTGGTGAAAAAATGAGGGAAAGGGTCGTAGCGAGACCCACTTTTGGCTCTTATCCTAAGTTTTTGATGGTTGGGAGGAAATGGTGTATTGTACTAAGGATCGTGCCGATATCAATGGCTGAGATCTGCGTGCTCAGATCTACGGTCCGCATTCCATATCGAACCCCCCGACCTTATGTCTTTAACAAGGGGGGGGGGGGGTCGAGTTGGTAGTTTTCTGATGCGGGTCGAGGTTAGTGGTTTGGGCCCCCACTATCGTGTCGCCTCCACAACAACACGTACCCCCCCTCTCTTTACCTATCGTGTCGCCTCCACAACAACACGTACCCCCCCTCTCTTTACCGCTTACCTCCTACCCGCCCCCTCCGATTTAGCCTCCTTACTTCCTTCCCATACCGCGCACGCTCCCGTCAACACCTATCCTCCACTCACATTCCCACGCGACTGACCCTCTCCCGCCGTCACATCTCCTCCTCTCACCACCCGACATGTGTCTCCCACTCCCACTCCATGTCACCTCCACTTATATTTTCATGTCTCCCCTCGCCACATCACCCCTACGCCTTTACACCTAATATCTTGTGTACTGGTACCCATGCATTCCCAGTCACCACCCCGCCAACCGCATCATTCCACCTGACCGTCGATCATTCGTTATGTCTTGTGATCCTGCGTCGATCATCTCGCCAACTCCCCATCATCAATGTCCATGTCCACCTGCCAGTGTTCCCGAGAAACGTCCAATAAAGATCCAAGTGACATAAGTCCAGAGTGTGGCCATCACATTTTCCAAGTGCCGAGTTGACTTAGGCCCCCGTCTTGGTCTCGATGAAGAAATTTAATGAAGTCAAGGATGGTGTTTGAAACATCATCTCCCCCATAAATGGAAATATCGAAAAGAACTGATAGATTGTCTGAGCTCACGGTTGATAGAGAGATGCATGCACAATCTGATAGAGAAGGTTTAGATGTAAGAGATCACGTCTGACAGGAGACTGCATGCACAATCTGCAGAAAGATATGACGTAAAGCCTTGAATGCATGACTCGATCTATCATTTGGTGGTTGTAGTTAGTCTAAGTATACAAAAGTAATTTTGATATTTTGTTATGGTCGATGGTTGAGCCAGACTCCCGTGTTGTAAAGTTTTGATGAAGCTCTGGTTCTTTTGTTATGTAACTTGTTTTGAGACTTCTTGTTTAATGTAAGTCAACTTCTTCTTCATATTAGTTGCCTCTGATACTGGAGTGTCCATGATTGAAGGATTCACATGGATTGTTTAACTGTATTGTGATGTAGGTTTGATTACAGTCTTGTTTTAACGTTCTTCAGTTTCCTGAAGCTTTGAATTCAAGAGGATCTTGTGTTCAAATTTTTTCCTCCTTAGGCTGCTAGAAGACCTGATGTCCATAGAAAACCTCTACACTTTCCTCACCAATTATTTGTCCTATTAACCTTTACTAAAACTTACTGACTGAAGTTGATCAAGACCTCAACTTCTTGTGCATGATGGTCCAATTTTATGAGTTAAAATGATATTATCTTGAGTCTGCACCCATTTGACCTCTTTAAATTATTCACTGTGACATATAAACTGATGGGTACTGGGATTACTTTCAACGCAATCTGAAGGTGACTTGTAGTGCTAACATTTTTGGTGTCGTTGCTGGGAACGAATTGAAGACATTTCCCTGGAATAGAACGACAAAGAGATTCTGATTATGAAGGTGTATCAAACATCAGAACCATTGAAGATTGCAGCTTGCACTTGGCGACTCCATTGTTTCGACTCCATTTCAATTGTGGCTCCAAAAGGCAGACACATGAGTTATACTCCACAACTGCCTCTAGCAACACCTGAATATGACCCAAAGAAAATTATCAGAAAAAGAAAGACCCCTTGGGAAGGTACTTCAGTTGCTGTACCACCAAGTATTTCTAGAAATTTTCATAATCCTTCTTTAGAATCTCCAGTTTCTGTCTTTCATTCCCCTTTTATACCATCTATTTGAGTTTCTAGAAGTTTAAAGTTTGGAAGTGTTCTTGTTGATTTCTCTCCTCCTGGTCTCTGTTTGGAAGGAGAAATCTTTGACACTCCTGTTTCCCCTGAAGTTGTAACGTGGTTTAAACCCAGGACCTCAGAAGATTTTCCCACTCCGGGTTTTACCACTCCTCCCCCTATTAGAGTTGCTGCATTTACAGTAGGGGGAACCTTTGTTCCCTCGATCTATGTAACCTCTGCCCCAAATCCTCAACTGTTTCTCTTTTCTCCCAGGAACACGGTCCTAGTCTCACCTGTTCAAACTCCATCTCCTCCTGCTTCTCCTCCAGTTCACATCCAAATGGAAGGTGCTAATCCCCCTAGGAACATAATGGATGCCATAATAGACGCTAGATATTCCCCTCTTGTCCCGCCTTAGCCTATGAATTCTCTCCCATTTGGTGGCTATCTTAAGAAGTTGCCCAAGTTCACAGGTGAGGGAGACATAATTGCAGAGGAGCACCTTGCAGCCTTTTATAGTTATGTAGACAATTATGTCATTGTGAACGAAGATGTATGGATGAGGATTTTTGTTCATAGCCTTGATGGAGTGGCTAGGAAATGGTTTAGGGCCTTCGCTCCTGGATCTATTAACAAAATTGAAGCCCTAGATGATGCATTCTTAAGACATTGGGGGGATAAAAAAGATTTCCTTTACTACATTACAGAGTTTGGATCACTTAAGAAAAAAGAAGGGGAATATGTTTCTGACTTCACAAAGAGGTTTAATAAAATGTATAATAAGATTCCTACTGATATTAAACCTACATAAACCTCTGCCAAAATTACTTATTCTAGTGCTTTCGACCTTGATTTTTGCCTCTTGTTAAGAGAAAGAAGAGCCACTTCCTTGGCTCATATGCAAGATGCAGCCCTGGAAGTGGAGTCCAATATATTGGCAGTTGATGAGCTTAGGAGTAAGGCTGATAGAGAAAGAAAAAAAGGTTGGTCCGAGGCTTCGACCTCTGGTTCCTTTGCTGCTCCCCCTCAAATGGATGAAGTAACCAAGTTACTAAAATTGCTTTCTGCTAGAATGGAAAGGTTGGAATTGGAAGGAAAACATAACTACATGAATCCCCCTAATTTTGAAAATAGGGGTAACTTTAGAATACAAAATAACACCCCCAAGATTATCTAAAGAGATCGAAGAGGAAGGGATAGGGATGATCAGAGGATCCAAGCCCTCTCAAAAATAACCTTGTTACTGATGAAGAGGGAGAGGAAGAAGAGGTTGATCCTGAAATCCATTGTCTCGGAGACACCTCCTCATTTACCCATTTAACCCAATCTGCATATGAGGAGTATCTTATGGAAAACTAGCTAAATGAGATGAGTAAGGGGGAGAAGACCAATAGCAGTCCAAATAAGTATAACCTCAGGTCCGAAAAAAAAGAAGGCAAGTCTGAAATTCCTGATCAACCTTCCAGAGCGAAGAATCCTGCTAAGGATGTAGCAGATAGCAGCAAAGATAATAAGGCACAAAAAACCCCACCGATGATCAAAAGCCCTGTCCCATAAGTAAAAGAGATTTTAAATCCCCCCTCCTCTTTTAATTTTGAGCATGAAATTCAAAAAGTTAGAATCCCTGTACCCATTTCAGAGCTGGTCAAGCATGAAGATTTCAAAAGGTGCCTCTCCAAAATGTTGCAGCCCGAGCTTTCATCTCATTCCGCGGACTCAGTAAATCTTCAAGATGGAAAGCCTACTATCATCTTAGGTCCTTTGGTAGAGGATAAAGATGATTCATCCCCTTCCTTATATACATCTTTGAACATACATGACAAGGTGATGCCTAACTATTTTATGGACTTAGGAGCATCTCATAATCTCATGCCCAAAACTATCATGGATGAACTTGAATTAGAAATCATAAAGACTTACCATGAATTATATTATTTTGACTCTAGAAAGTACAATGTCTTGGGGTCATCAAAGATCTGGTTGTGACCTTGTTTCAATTGCCCATGAAAAGTGTGGTCATGGATATCATGGTGGCTGATGTTCCCCCCAAGTTTGTCATGCTCTTGTCAAGATCTTGGATAAAGAGACTTGGGGGAACCTTGCAGATGGATCTCACATATGATACTATTCCCGTGTTTGGGGGGGAGCATAGAAGACTTTACATGGAAGCTCAATTAGACTACATTATTAGTGACGAAGCAAAACCCACCAACCATCTTATTTTTTCACTTGATACTGATTTGGGATCCAATTTATTGCAGCTCACGGATGCTCCTAGGCCTCCTCTTGAAATTAGAAAACAGTCCATTAATTTTTGTGAAGATTCTCCTCCAATCACTGATGTTTGGAAGATGTTCTTTGACGAAGCCTCTTCTAGAGAGGGTGCTGGTGCTAGAGTGGTATTTTTTTTTCGTACTCAAGAGACTATACCTTTGTCCTACAAGTTAGAATTTGAAACTACCAATAATGTAGCAGAGTATGAAGCTCTTGTTTTGGGTTTGAGGGCTGAAAAAGACATGGGGATTGAGGTGATATCAGTGTTTGGGGATGTTGAATTAATTGTCAATCAAATCAAAAATATTAATTGTCAATCAAATCAAAAATATTTATCAAGCTAAGCACCCTAGGCTAAGAGTTTATAGAAATGAAGTGTGGGACCTAGTTGACAGTTTTTTCTCATCTTTCAACATCTCATTTATTCCAAGAGAAGAAAATACCATGGTTTATTCTTTGGTTGTCGCAACAAGTATTTTCGGAGTCTCTTTTCCACCTAAACTCAATTATGATGTAGAAGTGAAATATAGACCCTCTATACCTGACAATGTCAAGCATTGAAGAGTATTTGAGGATGATCTTGAGATCAAAAGATTCCTTGAGACTATTGGTGGTTTTCTGAATTACATATTGATCAAGATAATGATTCTGAAAGTAATCCTCATGCTGATGTTTTCTTAAACAAAATTGCTAATCATCATATTCTCCAGTTGCCTAGCAATCATATTCCAAAGGGATTAGTCCCTCTTGAAAGACTGTTTGACAGGAATGATGTGGCAGTGAAAGGTAAAGGTTCAACTGAGGATGCTGATGTAGCTGAGTGCAATATTGGTACAGAGAAGGATCCAAAATTTGTCAAGTTGTCAAGTAGCTTGTCAAGGGAACAAAGGGATAAATATGCTAAACCGTTAAAAGAGTTTGGTGACGTATTTGCTTGGACATATGAAGATCTCAGAACATACGACACAAGTGTCATTGAACATAAGATCCCATTGAAGGAAGAGACCAAACCATTTAGGCAGAAATTGAGACAAATAAATCCTATGCTGCTGCCTATCATGGAGAAAGAGGTTAAAAAGATTTTGGATGCTCAGATTATCATTCCTTTGAGGTATTCTGAATGGGTGGCCAACCTGGTCCCAGTGAGAAAGAAGAATGGAGAAATCATAATTTGTGTCGATTTCCAGAACCTAAAAAGAAGCTCTAACAAGGATAATTACCCCTTGCCAAGGATGGAGTACATATTATAGAGGGTAATAGGTGGATCTAGGATATCCATGATTGATGGATTTTCTAGCTACAATCAGATCTCTGTCTTGCCTGAAGATAGAGAGAAAACAACCTTCACTACTCCTTGGGGTACATTCATATATGCTAAGATGCCCTTTGGATTGATGAACATAGGGGAAACCTTCCAGTGAGCTATGGACATTGCCTTCATTGGAGAAAAATATAGATTTGTAGTCATCTATCTAGATGCCATCACAGTATTTTCCAGGTCTGATATAGAACGTTGTTATCATTTGAGAAAGATCTTCTTGAAAAGCAGAAAATTCGGTCTCTCTTTAAATCCCAAAAAGTCATTGTTTTCCATGAAGGAGGGAAAGTTACTAGGGTACATAGTATCAACTGAGGGGGTAAGGATTGATCCCAGTAGGGTGGAAACCATCCAAACCTTGTCACTCCCTAGATCCAAGAAATAAGTTCAGTCTTTCTTGGGGAAAATTAATTTTCTAAGAAGGTTTGTTTCTAATTTTTTTGAAATGGTAAAGCATATTACAACCATGTTGAGGCAAGCGAATGAAATCAAATGGACTACAGAATCTTGTAATTCTTTCGATCAAATAAAGAAGGCCTTGACTAAAGCACCTTTGTTCATCAATCCTGATTACTCCAAGGATTTTCTGATTTTTTCTTTTGCTTCATTTGATACAATAGCAACTGTTTTATTGCAAAAGAATGTTGAAGGATTGGAGCAACCCATTTCCTTTTTTAGTAGGGCATTGAGAGACACAAAGATGAAATATGATATCATGGAAAATCATGCCTATGCTTTGGTTAAATCCCTCAAGGATTTCAGTGTCTATGTTCTGCATTCAAAGGTCATTGCATTTGTTCCTTCAGCTTCAGTGAAGGAGATTCTCATTCAGCCTGACATAGACAGAAGAAGAAGCAAGTGGATTTCCAAAATCCTTGAATTTGATCTGGAAATAAAGCCCACCAAACTGGTCAAAGGCCAAGGTTTAGCTAGGATACTGGATGAATCCAATTGCAAAGATTTGGCGGTTAATTTCATCAACACTTGCTTAGAAAATCAACAAGTTGAGTGGTATGATAAAGATTATCAAGTCAACCTTAAACTGGCAGGATGTGCTTGGTACAACAACATTATATTTTTTCTGCAGAAATTGCGTCCTCCTGATGGTTTGGAAAAGAACAAGGTGAGAGCATTGAAGCTTAAAGCTATTGAATACTATCTTATTGATCAAGTCTTGTATTGGAAAGACCCTCTAGGAGTGATTTTGAGATGTTTAGACCCACATGAGGCCCAAAAGATTATGTTTGATTTTCATGATAGTTTATGTTGGGGGCATCACTTCTGGAGAATCACAACCTATAAAATTATCAAGGCTGGGTATTTCTGGCCTATTCTATTCACCGATGTCTGTGCAAAGATCAGGGCTTGTGTGAAGTGTCAAAAATTCTCTGGAAAGAAGCAGCTCAAGTATTTTCCATTGAATCATGTGGTAGCTTTAGGACCCTTTCAGCAGTGGGGCCTAGATTTTATTGGGGAAATTCATCTTACTTCCAGTGGTCAACACAGATGGATCTTGACTGCCACAGATTACTTTACCAAGTGGATAGAAGCCATCCCCATGAGAAGTGATTCTCAAAAGGTAATAATTGGTTTTCATGAGGATATTATGGAAAGGTTTGGTTGTTCGAACATGATTGTCACTGATAATGCTTCATCTTTCAAGGATGAACCATTGATCCAGTTTTGTGAACAATTTGGAATTGCATTGATTCACTTTACTCCTTACTACCCCCAAGGGAATGGACTGGCAGAGTCCTCTAATAAAATCCTTATAAATATAATTAAAATAATGTTAGAGGACAACAAGAAAGCATGGGATTCAAAGCTCAAATTTTCTCCGTGGGCTAACAGGGTGGCAACAAAAAGGTCTTTTGGTGTCTCTCCTTTTCATCTTGTGTATGGAGTTGAGGCCATTTTTCCTTCTCATATTTCCTTGCCTGTGGAAAAATTCTTCCAAGACTACCAAGGAGAATCCGATGATATGATCAGAAGAATACAACAACTGGTAGAAGTGTAGCAGGCTAGAGAGAAGCTACTGAACAAAGCACATGACCATCAACAAAAGATCAAGAAGGCTTTCGACAGGAAGGTAAACAAAGAGGATTTCTAGCTGGGAGATCTAGTACTCAAATGGGATGCTCCCAAGTAGGACAAAGGAAAGCATGGTAAATTTGAAGCCTTGCGGATTGGGCCATTCAAAATCTCTGAGATATTTCCAAATAATACTTATAGGTTGCAGGATTTGGAGGGTGTTGAAGTTTTTGGTGGCCCTGTAAATGGGGATTTTCTGAAAGAGTTCTTTGCTTGAGCCATGAGTGGCTTTTTCATGCCATTGTAAATATCATTTTTCCTTTTTATTGTAATAGATAACTCCATACCCCAAGAGATAAGGCACTGAAACTACTGAAGTTCTTAGAGCCTCGTAGGGAGGTCTCTATCCCCCATGGAGCCTAATGTTAACACACATTTTTGATGGAAAATTATTTTTCCCTTAGGAAATAACCATTTGGTGAAAAAATGAGGGAAAGGGACGTAGCGCGACCCACTTTTGGCTCTTATCCTAAGTTTTTGATGGATGGGTAGCCTTGGCGTGTTGTACTAAGGATCGTGCCGATATCAGTGATTGCGATCTGCGCGCTCAGATCTACTATTCACATTCCATATCAGACCCCCCCCCCCCCCCCCCCCCCTCGACCTTTTGCATTTAACAGGGGGGTCCGAGTTGGTTTTTTTCTGGTGCGTGCCCCCCACTATCATGTCACCTCCACAATTATCCTCCTTACCACCTTCCCATACCGCCCATGCTCCCACCGACACCTGTCCTCCACTCACATTCCTGCGCACCTGTCCCTCTCCCGCCGTCACATCTCCTCCTCTCACCACCCAAATTGTGTCTTCCACTCCCATTCCATGTCACCTCTACTGATATTGTCATGTCTCCCATCGCCACATCACCCCTACGCCTTTACACCTTATCTCTCACGTATTGGCGCCCATGCATTCCCAGTCACCGCCCCACCATCCACATCATTCCACCTAGATGTCGATCATTCGTTATAGCCTACGAGCCTGCACCGATCATCTCACCAGCTCCCCATCATCAACGTCCATGTCCGCCTGCCAGTGTTCCAAAAAAACGTCCAATGAAGATCCAAGTGGAAGAAGTTTAAAGTGCGACCAACATGTTTTCCAAGTGCCACGTTGACGATGGTGGTTGAAACATCGTCTCCCCCCATAAATGGAAAGCTCAAAAATAACTAACAGACTGTCTAAGCTCACGTTTGATAGAGAGATGCATGTGTAATATGACATAGAAGGTTTAAACATAAGAGCTCCTGTCTAACAGGAGACTGCATGCACAGTCTGGAGAAAGCTCCAACATAAAGCCTTGATTGCATGTCTCGATCACTCTTCTGGTGGTTGCAGTCAGTCTAAGTATAAAGATGTAATTTTTATATTTTGTTATGGTCGATGGTTGAGCCAGGCTCCCGTGTTGTAAAGTTTTGATGAAGCTTTGGTTCTCTGGTTATGTAACTTGATTTGAGACTTCTTGTTTAATGTAAGTCAACTTCTTCTTCATCTTAGTTGCCTCTGATACTGAAGTGTCCATGATTGAAGGATTCACATGGATTGTTTAACTTTATTGTGATGTATGTTTGATTACAGTCCCGTTAAAACGTTCTTCAGTTTCCTGAAGCTTTGAATTCAAGAGGATCTTGTGTTCGAAGTTTTTCCTCCTTAGGCTGCTGGAAGACCTGATGTCCATAGTAGACCTCTACAATTTCCTCACCAATTCTTCCTCCTATTCACCTTTACTACAATATACTGACTGAAGTTGATCAAGACCTCAACTTCTTGTGCATGCTGGTCCAATTTTCTGAGTTAAAACGATATTATCTTGAGTCTGTGCCCATTTGACCTCTTTAAATTATTCATTGTGACATACAAACAGATGGGTACTAGGCTTAACTTCAACACAATCTGAAGGTGACTTCTAGTGCTAACACATACAACCATTCTTGATTCATTGAAATCCTTTTGTTCAAGATGCTCAATATTTTACAACCAAGGGATTTTGATATAGGAGCATCCTTGTGCAAGTCAACAATCTTACACAATATTGTACAATTTAGGGTACATGCATGAGATATAACCTCATGGGAAGGTGTGTCACATTGTGATCTACATTTCCCATTGTGTTTTCATTTATTAAGTTTCTAGCCGAGCCTCGGTGTGCATTTTCATAACCTCATTTGCATTTTTTGGTAAGTACCAAACAATTGTCAAATTTAGTGAAAATCCTCTTTTGGCAGATTGAAGGTGTGCATTTGGTGATGAATTGGAAGATTATGAGATATGGGTTTTGTATTCAGTGTGACATACTACATATATCTATATTTTGACTCACTTTTTCATGCATTTAAATATGTAATGTGTGTATTTTACTAGGCACTTAATGCATATTTTTCATTATGTGTTAAAGGCATATTTTAAAGTATTTTTGCACAACAACAAGTTTTAGGGTTCAAATTGAAAATATGGAAATACAAGAATCCAAGGCACACAAAAATACACATTCTCCAAGTTGAATCACTCAATTTGACCAAGAATTGAAGCACGAGCATGCATTTTACTATATGTGTTTTAAAAGTGTAAGAACACATTAATTGCTAAGTTGGCAAATCCACCATGTGCATCTGAAGGTGAACATGAAAATCCACCACATTGGTTTTGTAAATAGTGCTAGGGAATTACTGCTTGTATCTTCCTTTTCTATGTGGTGTACATATGAGAGGATCTTGCGTACATTTTTTTGAGATCATTGAGGTTGATTCATACCGTTTTTCTACAAATATTTGAGTTTTAAACACCACAAAGTACTTTTATTAGTTGGATTTAATTTTAAAGGTTTTGGAAGGATGTGATATAGTATAATACACATCACCCATGCCTCAAAAAAATCTAGGAGTGAATAAAGGAATGCATTTTTATTTTACAAAATATGAATGATTTTTTCCAAAATATGCATGCATTTTGTATTGTAAGGGTTATTAAATATCTTTCTAAAAGGGAATTTAACAATGTAATCATGTATTAATGGTAAAGACATGAAAGCTCCAAGTCTTGTACATGTAGAAGTTAGTTTGGAGTTCATAGATAGGGTAGTTGGTTTTCTTCCTTTGTATTAATAAATGAATCAAAGAGTATGAAAGGGGATTTTGTGGTCTTGAAAGCTTGAACACAACCTTAGAGAATAACCAATATTATATAAGTGAGTTGGTCAAGGATTGATATAGAGTTTCAAGAGTGATCCATTTTGTTGTATAAGGTCCAAAGAAATGGCCATTTGAATTGAATAAACTTTTAAGTTTGTTTTTTTGGTTTCTACTTATGTTCACGAAATTATATTTTTGAATTGTAGAGTAGTAGTTTTCTATTGTTATATAACTTTGATACTAAAACCCCTAGGGTTTGCATTAGTGTTGGAACATGGTATAGTTCTTACATGTTTTATGAGCTAGTGTGTGATACTTTAATCATGTGAGTGGATTGTTGGGTCACTAAAATGCCATCTTTTACACCCTTTTTCCTTAACTTTTAACCATTTTCCATTTTCCGGTAACCTTGCATTAAGACCATTTTAATGTTTATATGAGAGATTAGACTTATTATTTCCGAAAGTTGGGTGAGTTTGGTGATGCTTACGGGTATATTTGGAGTTTCAAATAATGAATATTTTGACCACTTAGCTCCAAATTCGAATTTCATCTTCAACCATTGAAGATTTGTCATAAATTTGGATCATCATTAACCATCTTTGGTGTGGAAAGAATCTTGGACCATAGACAAGATTAGTGCAATTTGTTTTGAATTATTAGCAAAAATATTCTAATCATTTACTAGTTGGTTTTTAGTTTTTACTTGTTAGTAAATGGTTGTAACCACATCAGAGAAAAGTGAATATGAATTTATTGGTTGCATATCCTAGTCTCAAAGTAAACTCATGTATAAATAAGAGTGCCTTCTCCATTCCAATATGAGGACTCTTGGAACAAACGTCTAATTCATGATGGAGTGAATAAAACAATTTATGATCTTCTCTTATATGGAGTGTGAGTATGTAATTTTATTGTGTTTTATGATTTGATTAAATTCTATGATGTTGTAGTTTAATTCCCCGCCATGAATTCTCAAGAGAAAGAGCTCGCTCCATGAGAGTGTGTTGGTTCTTTATTTTATTTATGTAATTTTATCTTGTAGTTATCTTTCTTCATTAAATACAAGCATGGTGTGTTTCTTTTCCGCAAGAATGGTGTGATGGTTTAAATTGCTTGCTTTTACTTTAAAGATTTGATTGCTTAATTTGATTATGCATTTACTTTATTTTCATGCTTTTAAATTTTGTCCAAGTGTGTTAATGGATGTGTGTGGTTTGTTTTTAGAAATTTTAGGAAGTTGTTAACCCTGAGATCTTGAAAGAGCTGCGAAGCCATAAGACTCAAATCCATGATTATGATATTTCTAGATCAGGTTTTATATCGCAAGATTTATTTGATTTGATTTTATGCTCGGTAAAGCTACGAGAGTTGTTAAGTCTTGACTCCTGGAAATGATTTATCAAGCGAATTTCATTTTGAATTTAGTAGGATTAGTTTAGCTGCCTAGTCCTGTAGATATAGTGCCATTGTCTCACAAGATTAAGAGCTCTCATATTTGTAATATAATGATCAACAATTTAAGCAATCAAATTGCCCAATATGGATCATGTAATCACATGGTTTGTAAAGTATTTCTATGTGAACACTATTTTTTTATGTTATAGGATGTTGTTGGATCCTAGTTGGATGAGGGATTCTCTCCTACAAGATTTGGTCCTAAGTCTAGGAATTTTGGTTGGATGGTTGAGATAATCTCTAAACTTGTCTCTCCTTAGTTAGGAAGTGGTAAAATGTTATTATATAAACATGTAGCAATACATTGGTGATATACAATCACTTCTGAAGTTTTGAAGAAATAATATATATTCTCTTGTTTTTCAACAATAAGTACATGCACAACATCCATAAGTATCATTGTCATTGGTTGTGTTACATATATAACATGCCCTTGTTGATGTTTGGTAGCATTGGACATGTATTTTTGCACATGTTTAAGTTTCTAGACTTTTGGAAATCGTCCAAAGCCTTCTACCTTGAGACTTTAATTTATTTAAAGGAATTATTAAAGTAAAGTGATTTTATTAACTAGTTGAGTTATTTAAGGAAATGCTAAAAGTAATTAGCATTTAATCTTATCCATTGATCTCAAGTTCAAGGTGAGAAGTAATATCAACCATCAATCACTTTGGATATTAGGGCTAGGTCATAACTCAAGATTATAAAAGCAAGGATAGGGTGAAAGAGGAAGACACATGACACTTGATACAAAGCACAAAATGACTTTTGCTTAGAGTATTGGATCACAAAGAACTCTGATTTAAAGAGATTTTGGATAGGTGGAGAAGGAATTCCATCTAGAGATTAGGTCAAGGAGAAGAGAGAACAGAGGAAACCACAAGTGAGTTTCAACAGAGTGAAGCCACAAGAAAGGGTTGAGTTGTATGGAGTTTTCCATACAGTCCTTGAGGTCGTGAATGCGGGTTTCAATGGAGATAGGCACGTATACACATGTTTAATTAAGGAAAGGTGCATACACCTTGAAAAGAATGCAAGATATGAGTCACACAAAAAATCAAACTTTTCCAGGTTTGTTTGCAGTTGTATTTTTCTCAGTGGGTCATTATCGTTGTTACATGAGCCCACATTGTTTCCTAATAAAATCATCTCAGTAATGGTTTTCCCTCCAGGGTTTTTCCAAGGGTATCTACCCAAAATTATTGGTGTTTATGTGTGCATGATTTGGTTTACAATATTTATTTCTCTATCTTTATTTGAGTTGAATATTCCTGCAGTGTATTTTTGTTTTGCGAGTTGCTAACTTGATTTGCAGTAAGGAAATCACTAGATAACACGATACTTGGGTGTCAGAGTAAGGATTTCAACATGGTATCAGATTAGTCACTCTGAGAGGAAGCTATATCTCATATCCATAGAAGTTGATAACAAATATATTAGATATGCAGGAGGTCCTAGAGGATCCATAACCAACAAGAAAAAATCGAAGGATGGATTTGAGGGAAATAGTCATACTAAGGCAGAACTAGGGTTTTGAAATTTTACGGAGTTGCACGTAGGTTGCAGAATAAACATGCATGTACATACACGAGTTTCTTTGGAGAAAATAATGTATATGCATGTTTAAATAAGGGAAGTTGAATTTGTACGCAAGTTTCAGTGGTGACAGACACGTACAGGTTTGTACATGTCAATACAGGGGTAGTTTCAACAACAAGTTATTTCCAGGGAAGTTTATTAAGTCTAGAGGATGACATCAATGGGTTTCAAAGTTGAATATAGATTGGATGGAGCATCCAACTTCCTATATTGGAAAGTAAGAGTTACTTTGGTGTTAAAAGAGTATGACCTTTGGGAGTTAGTGGACAAAGAAATTGCTCCATCGACTGATCCAACAACTTTGGCAGCTCACGAGAAGAAGGAGTTCAAAGAAGAGAGGGTCATATTAGATTCAGTGAAGGATCATCTAATTACTCATATACCCAAGAAAAATATGGCCAAAGAGATGTTTGATTCCTTGGTAGGTTTATTCCAAAGCACTAACATGAATAGGAATATGGTATTAAGAAATAGACTCAGATCTGTACAGATGTCTAGATCTGATAATGTTACCAGCTATATCATGATGATCGCTCATGTATGTGATCAAATTGTAGCCATAGGGGAGAAAATAGAGGATGCATAACTCATGAATGTGGCATTGAATGGTCTTCCCAAGTCTTGGGAACCATTTTTCAAGGGAGTATGCGCTCAAGAAAAACTCTCAAATTGGTAGAGGCTTTGGGATGATTACATCCAGGAAGAGACATGGGAGGAGTCTAAGAGAAGCAAGTGGGGAAGTAGTGATGATAAATTTTCCCTTGTTGGTAAGACAAGGAATAGAAAAGGAAATAATTACAACAAGAAGAGTAACAATGATATAGGTTCATCACATCTAGGGAAGAAGAAGGACTTGAGTAAAATCAAGTGCTTCTCATGTCATAAGAATGGAATTTATGCATCTCAATGTCCAGAGAAGAAGAAGGGTAAAGGAAAGATGCAGACAACAACATTAGTAGAGATGCAATTAGATAAGTTTTCAACGAAGTTTGAGAAGGATTTCTCACTAGTTTCTTGCCTTTCTACCAGCATACCCACAAGGAGTAAGTGGTACTTGGATAGTGGTGCATCTCGTCATATGATAGAAGCACACATGATATTTAGTAGTCTGACAAAGAGGGACTCAAATGATTATGTGGAGCTTGGTGATGATTCCAAGTATGCAGTGAAGGGAGAGGGAACGATCATGTTCCATCTTGAGTTAGGAGGTTCATTGGATTCCTAGGATGTGCTTTACGTACCAGGTTTGAAGAAGAATTTTCTCTCAGTCTCAGCTATGGTGGACATGGGTATTTCCGTTACTTTTTAGAGAGGGCAAGTATTCATACGTCTATAGAAACCTATCCTAAACACAACAGTCGTCATTCGGGTTAGAGAGGGCACTTTAGACAGGTTGTAGGGAAAGCCTGTTCAAGATTTGGTACATGATAAAGATAACCTATGTGAGATTTGGCATAGGAGGTTTGGACACCTACACTATAAAGCATTTACGATTCTGAAGGGGATTGTTATAGGTCTTCTGAAGTTCAGTATTGAGCAATAGGGAGTGTGTAGAGGGTGTGAACTTAACAAGAGTTCCAAGGCTTCTTTTCCTAGTAGCGAGAGTAGGTCCAATGGGATCTTAGATCTTATCAATTTAGATGTGAGTGGGCCAATGTCAGTAGCATCACTACATGGATCATCATACTATGTGATGTTTATTGATGGATTTTCAAGGAAAACCAAGATATTCTTTATGAATACCAAGGATGAGGTCTTCAGTCGATTTCAGAAGTTTAGAGCTTAGATGGAGAACCAGATAGGAAATAATATCAAGGTCTTGAGTTCGAATAATGGGGGAGAGTACACCTCCAATGACTTTAAGGATTTCTGCAAGGAGGCAAGGATCAAGATGGAGCTAACAGTCTCATACAACCCTCAATAAAATGGGGTTGCAGAGAGAAATAATCAATCCATCATCGGTTCTACCAGGGCTATGATACATGACCAGAAGATGCCTATGTTTCTTTGGGAAGAGGCATGTAACATGAATGTGTATGTGAAGAACAATAGTCCTCATAGGATATTGGGGGACAAGACTTGGGATGAGGCATTCTCAGGAGTGAAGCCAGAGATAAGACAATTGAGGATCTTTGGTTGTCCAGTCTACATCCATTCACCTGTGGAGAAGAGGATGAAGTTGGAGCCTTCAAGACATAAGGGTATATTTGTGGGGTAAAATGAGACCTCAAAGGATTACAAGATGTTCATTCCAATGAAATGGAAGACAATTGTGAGAAGAGATGTTAAGTTCAAGGAGAATTTGACATCTAGGAGATCTCAGGAGTTATCAATAGTGACAAAGGATGAGAAGTAGTAGGCTTCGAAGGATGATAAGTAATCAACAACTTAGACTTCAAGTGGGGAGGAGGATTTATCCCCTTCCAGTCCTATCAGGAGACCTAGGTGGATATTATAGACATTGGGAGATGCTGGCGAGGCTCCTAGGAGTGTGGTTAGAGAGCGCAGGTCTTCGAGGAAGTTTCCAAACTATATGGTGCTTATGAGTAGCATCCTTGATGTCGAGCCTTCCATTTTTGAGGAAGAAACAAATCAACAGGTATGGAGGGATGCCATGGTAGAGGAGTGCACCCATATTATGAGGAATGGTGTTTGGGACATAGTGTTGAGACTAGAGGGGAAGTAATTATGAGTTAGAGGTGTCTCTACAAGATCAAGCATGCTACATATGGTAGCATCGAGAAGTTAAAGGTGAGGTTTGTGGCAAGAGGGTTATACCATAGAGAGGGAGTGGACTACGAGGAGGCATTTTCTCCAATCACTAAGTATGTTTCTATTCGATCTATTATTTCTATTTCTTCAATGATGAGGTGGAGGATACATCAGATGGATGTGAAAACAACTTTCCTCAACGAGATCGTCGAGGAGGAAGTGCATATAGAGAAACCTCAGGGATTTGAGGTACATGGGAGGGAGTCTCATGTGTGCAAGATTAAGAAAGCCTTATATGGAATCAAACAGACACCTAGAGCATGGTATTCCAGGATTTAAAAATACTTGTAAAGTATGGGATTTACCAAGATTGAGGTGGATCCTAACTTGTACTTCATACTTGTTGGGGTGGATCCAATCATCTTGGTTATGTATGTGGATGATTTGTTTCTCACAGGTGTAGAGGAGATTATTGTTGTTGAAAATTCAACAAGAAACATGTGTCTAATTTAGTTTTCCCTTAATTAAATTAGACAATAAATATTAATCTATTATCTCATTCATAACTGAGTGATTTGGAATTGTAACAGAATTGTAAGTGTAGTTAAGTGAGT
>SNQJ01S0038982.1:82337-93768 GCA_010110895.2 Picea sitchensis | reverse complement strand
CCTGTATAATAGAGAACAATAGTTCTCCCTTGCACCACCCTGCCACCCTGGTTTCTCTGGTTGCAACTAGATGGAAGCTACAACTCCCTGTGTTCAAGAACCCACTTGAACCTTTGAGGACAACAGTCCTCCTGAGCACCTCCCAACCACCCTGAAATATTAATTCTTTGTTACTCAAACTTATTACAGTGATATAATGTTCAACAATGGCTTACCATACTCATCATTGTTCTGCTGCATTTCGTTACTCTGTCTGCCTCATTGCCTTCCTGCACACATCACTTGCGCTGTCTGTTCTTTTTCCTTTTATGCTCTGTGAACCATACCCATTCACTGCACAGATCCTCTTCTGTTCAATTCAACTTCTGCACTCTCTTTCTTCTTCACACATGAATCACCTTCACCAGCTACAACCACAACAAACTCCAACAGCAACAACAACCCTTCTCTTCTTTGTACTGTGTATATATAGCTTCTGTGCATCTTGTGCATGTAATATTCACCATTCCTTTGCATGCTCATACCACGCCAATCTCCTCCACCTCTCGAGTTCTCTGCGTGATCATCATCGTAACTCTTCAGCTTCTCTGGCCGTTTTCCCACGTGTTCAACATCACTGGATGTTATGCTGAGATTCCTCAGCCTCTCTGGAAGTTGAGACTCTTTGTCTTCTCTGTGACAGTCGAGCTCACCTTCTCTGTTTTAGTTACTAGCTTCCACGCTCATACATCTGTCAATCCATTCTAAGAATAGTCTTCCTTTACTTGGATGAAGCTTGCAGACTCTTCTTCTCCTCTGGCGATCACACAGGGGTCTCTTCGAATTCTCTAGCAGATGCCATCAATGGTTTCTGGTAGTTTCACTGTGTCGTGCATCAATATCCCTCCGATCAACACTTGATCTGATGGTTCAGATTACATCGCTATTTCATATATTGCGATATCAAGATTCCTAATGTCAATAATCTTTGACATGTCCAACTCTCGATCCCCGATGCCTCTTCATTGACTGGAATCAACGGTCTAGATCAAAGCTTGATCTGACGGCTCAGATTGCATCGTGATTTCACATATCGCGATATCAGAATTCCTGATGTCAATAATCTTTGACATGTTCAACTCTCGATCAACGGTCCAGATCAAAGCTTGATCTGACGGCTCATATTGCATCGTGATTTCACATATCACAAAATCGAGATTCCTGTGGTGAATGTTCTTTGACAACTTCAACACTCGATCCTCGAAACTCCGACATGGACTGGAATCAACGGTCCAGATTTGATCTTGATTCAACGGCTGCAATTTAAGTCGCAATTTTGCATATCATGAAATCGAGATTCCTTTTGCATTGTTTCTTTGACATCTCCAACACACGATCCTCGAAACTCCCTCATGGTGTAAGTCTGCTGACGTCACATGTGTTAAATAACTGCCACGTGTCACCCTGATTTGTGACTTACATGTGCTTGACATGTTGAATCATTCTGACACTTGTCATTACCTAGTTGTGCCATGTGTTCCTAGCTGACGTGGTCTGCTGACGTGAGTCGGGTCGACGGTCTAGATCACATATTGATCTGACGGTTCAGATTCAGTCGGGATTTCACACATCGCGATTTCGAGATTCTTGATGTCAATATTCTTTGACATTTCCAACTCTCGATCCTGGAAACTCCGACAGGGAGTCGGATCAACAGTCCAGATCACAATCTTGATCTGACGGTTAAGATTCAGTCAAGATTTCACACATCGCGATTTCGGGATTCTTGATGTCAATATTCTTTGACATCTCCAACTCTCGATCCACGAAACTCCGACAGGGAGTCGGATCAATGGTTCACATAACCCCCTGAGATGGATGGTCCTCCTGCTTTCAGGATTTGTGAGCCCTCTACTCCTTGCATTTTTAAAGACCGTGTAGGTTTTCCTCGATCCAACAGTGGTCGGATCCTACGCTTAGATCTAATGCCTGAAATCTATCCTCCAGATCTGTGCACTCCTTTTGTCTTCATCCAGATCTGACGGCCATCGGGAATTCAGGATGAGATCCAACGATCACTGGCGCTTCTCCTATGGAGCGTACTTTTTCCTTGTTTTTCCTTCACTGCATACTCTGATCTTTCCATCAATGACAAGCTTACTTTTCCTGATAATAACCTGCCAACAATCCTCTGCACCATCTCTTCTAAACTTATCGGGCTTTCTCTGCAGCATCTTCCTAAAATACTTCTGGTGCCCATCTATTACATTCTTCCTGTACTCATGCCATATTCATTGCTGTACTTGCCATCAATGACAAGCATGCACTACCTGTTAAACATTTGCAACATATATACCTAGGTGCCAGAGTAAGGATTTCAACAACCCTTCCTTCCTAAACTAATTTGAGCTCAAAGGATAAGGAAGAATCTGTAACTAGTACCCAAAGTCATAATCCTATAACCATACAAAGAAAGATATACTCATATAAGGAACAATGTTTACTTAGTACCTATTAATCCTCTAGATAAGGCCCAATTTAAGCATAAAGTCCCATGTAAATCCCTATATATTGAGTTTTTGTATTTCTATTGTTATATTAGTATTATCGGCTAGGCCTTTTAATTGTAATAGTATCATTGTCTACTATATATATACCAAGGAGACCTATTTTTAGGATCATCTCATCTTGTCTTGTGCATTTCATATATTGTAAAAGGAGGCTTCCCCCTTGAAGTGGATTATTCATTGAATATTTTTGGAGTTTAGTTCCTAACATTTGGTATTGAAGCATACAATCCTAGGGTTTTTCTCCTTCAAGCGAGTCATCTTGAAAGTTTCAAAATAATTTTTTTAAGAGATGTTTCAGAATGTAAAAATTTTAGGAGACTGAGAAGACATTGTGAGTTATGTCTAGTAAAAATTTTAGGTACTAGTTCCTTATAATTTATGAGATATAGCTTGTGGAAGTTAGGATTTTTGGCTAGTCCTTAAATCAATTTCAAATGATTCATCTTGGAATTTGCGCTATAATTTTTTTGGGAAAGGCTTTACATTATGAAATGTTTAGGATCCCAAGGAGAAAAATGAATTACTCGTGGTAAAAATTTCAAGGTTTTGATTGTTTTACTTTCTGTGGAAATGAGGGTTATTTGACTAGTAATAAAACTAGTCTCAAACAAGTGTTCCTAGTAGAAGTGAAATATTCGAATCTTGGTAATTAAAAATTGAGTTCCACTAGTTCCCTTGGAAGGAATATAGACCATATTATTTTGGGCAAAAATTTCGGAATCAGATCTGAAATATTGAACACATGTCATTCCATACAAGTTCTCTATTTGGAAAGGGATAAGAATTAACAAGTTTTTGAAAGTTACCATAGCTTTCACTTGGCACATCAAATTTTGGTCATACCTTTGGAATTATAGAGAAGACATATCAGAGTACTTCATGTCAAAATTTCAGACTTAGAAGGGATAAAATTTCAGAGATACATTAGGACAAAGGTCGACCAACAAGACAATCCCAAAATTAGGGTTTTAAAGGTATGCCACTTAAAATTGGCATAACTTTTAATTGGAAGATCTATTTTTTGTGATTAAACATTTGTGATAAAGAGAAAATAAACGAGTATTATTATTGTCATCCCACATGGCTAAGGGTGTTCCAACAACTATACACTAATTAAAACTCCAGGAATATCACACATGACATCCGAAGAAAGTGAAGACTTAGAAAATATATTATCCCAATTGAATAACCAAGTTGATGAAACAAGTGGTAGTATGTTGAAACTAGTTTATTTCTCACATTTTTAGGAGGGCCTTAAAATGGAAATTGAAAATTTGATGGATGAAAAGGAAGATAAAATGGAAAAGTTAATGGATCAAAGGATAGATTCCATGAATCAAATGATATATTCCATCAATAAAAGAATGGATAAAAGAATGAAACAATTAAAAAATTCCATATTACATACCCTAGATGAAAGATTCCATAAAGGAGATATCAAGACATAGGGAAATCATAAAAATGCGGAGAACATAAATACTAAGTCCTAGAAACATGATTATCCATCACTCCAATATCCACATCATATTGGATTCCACTTGGCACCAACGAACTAATTAATTCCCAAGATCAATATGAGGAAGTTTGATGGTAAATATAAGGTATAACATGGATATTCCATATTTAGCAATTCTTTGATCTACATGAAGTCCCAACCTTACAAAAGGTAACTCTTGCATCCTTGTATTTGGAAAATGATCAATTTGTTTGGTATCAATGGATTTGTGAAAGAAAAAAGGATTCTATTATCTCTTGGTCCATTTTATGAATGAATTGATAGCACAATATGGGGATATTAAGAGCAATACATTATTTAGTCAATTGATAAATATTCAGAAAACAGGTCCAATTATAGAGCACATTCAACAATTACAAAAACTAAGTCCTAGGGTAAAGAACATTCCGGAGGATAATTTGTTAGATCTCTTTATGCGAACTTTAAGGGAGAAAATTAAACATAAGGTCTGTCTCTTCGAACCTAAATCCCTAGATCATGATTTCAATATGGCAAGGAAAGTTGAAACTAAAAATATGGCTACTAGAAAAGTGACATCTAGCAACTATACAAAGCACCATGCTCCCTCTCCTAACCTCACTCAACCTAAAATGTTGACACCTTATCATATAGATGAAAGAAGAGAAAATGGATTATGTTTCAATTGTGATAGAAAGCACAGTAAGGGGCATAATTTTGGTGAGAAGAAATTATTCTACATAGGTTGCGAAGAAGAAGAATATCAAGAATTGAAACCATCGTAGGATATAGAACTAAAAGTGACTACTCCAACCATATCTTGTCATGCATTGGTTGGAATCAATGCTCCACAAACCCTCAATATAGAAGAATATATCAAAAAGAAAAAGGTAACAATGTTGATTGATTATGGTATCACCCATAACTTCATTAATTGCAAATTAGTGAAACTTCCCAATTACTTTGTATTTCCAGCACCGAAGTTTCAAGTAATGATTGCAGATGTAGGTAGAATATATTTTTCATGGAAGTTCCATAATTTTTTTTTTTTTTTAAGTAAAAGGTGGGTCCTGTTATATTATAGATTCAAAAAAGGAATACATATGACACGTAGGTGCCAACTGTCCTGCCTATGCAGGAAACCAGGACAGCTGGCCTACCCACAGTAGCATGCAAAATCAAAGAGAACGTTGCGCCACCCTGCCCGAAGGAAACCAGGGTGCATGCCCATTATCAAAAACAGTTTAGTAAGGTCTGTGCTAATGCTAACCATGCTAACAACTAAAGAGCTACAGCTCTGGGAAACAACAAAGGAAATAGAGTTGGAAATCATGTGAGACAGAAGAACCTATTCCCCAGAGTCCTCGCAGTTGTCCTTCGCTTTTCCGCTGTTGGCTGGAATGACATAAGGATGAGCACAGGTTGGACATTGTCGTCGAGGTATAGCACTGAAGTAGGCTTCGTAGAGCATGTCCAAGCGTTGGCTAACACAGACGGCTCTGAAAATTTGATCATCTACCAGGCTTCAGACCTCAAATATCAGATTCAAGTGCTCCGGGTGCAGGAGTGGTGGCGAGGGAGACGACTTTGACTTGGCATCCTTCTTCCTTTTCGGCTGTGAGTCGGTGGTTCTTTCCGGCAGCTCCTCCTCTACCAGGCAAGTGGTGAGATCTTCATTAGGAGCGTCGCTGGGGCCTGAAGTGTCTCTCGAGTGTGGCGGTGCCTCTACTTCTCCAATACGCGTGGGGGGGTTCCAATTATCTGGAACGATAAACATTTTGCCCTCAGAAAAGTCTGGTGGGAGCTCCATGTCTGGAATCTCTTCGATGAAGGTTCTGGGGGGCGAGCTCATTACAGTGGTCGCTCGACGTCGCCTCTTCTTGGCCAAGAGCAGAGCCCTCTCAAATCTCTTATGGCGCTTCCTCCTGGAGTCAGCCGCATACCAGCCGGCTCCCCTACGAGGCCTCCCCCTCGCTCACGACATAGCAAGAGTGAGGATCAATGCCAGGGTGTCGAAAGCACTGCTGCTCCTGCTCTGCTCGGCAAGCTTTGAATGCACTCTAAGACTTCTGGTAGGGCGGGTGATAGCATAAATTACGGCTGCAACCATTAAAGCCGAGAGCTTAATGCTTTGGCTGGCTGACCTGCTCTCGCTCGTGAGAGGCCCCATAGATAAACGGAGGCCGATGGAGGTAATAAATTTCATAAATAACTATGGTGTGAGGTGAGAGCCATCATAAATGACCTCTCCCTGCGTGCCTCCACGTGCCTCACCCTTTCTGCGTGGCACCCCATCCGGGGCGAAAGTTCCATAATATTAAGCTCAATATGGGGGAATATTTATTGGATAGTTCCATGATTGCAATCCAAATGGGTGGTGTTGATGCTGTATTAGGAGTCCAATGGTTGCAATCATTGGGAACAAGGACTCTTACTTTCAAGAATTTTCATTAGATTTTCATTAGAAGGCAAGGAAACTGAACTCATAGGTATCTAAGGGAATCCCTCTAAAGCAATAATCTCTAATAGCATGACACAATTAATAAAAAAGGGACACCATAGTGTACTTGCACACTTTTGCTCACTAGATTTTCAAACATCTAGACCTTCTTCTCCAATGGATCTCCAAAAGGTTATCGACAATAATTCCATGGTATTTGAAGAGATTCCCAAGGGTATTCCCCTTGCTCGAGATCATGACCATGCTATTCATTTGCAACCAGGAAGTGTACCACCTAAAATTAGGCTTATAGGTGACCACATGCACAAAAGAGTGAGATTAAGCCTATGATTCAAGATATATTAGAGGCCAACATCATTCAAACTAGCCAAAGTGCTTTCTCTTCACTAATAGTGATAGTTAGAAAAAAGGAAGGTTCATGACATATGTTTCTATATTATAGACATCTCAACAAAATGACAATTAAAGATAAGTTTCCTATTCCTGTCATTGATGAATTGCGAGAAGCATTTTTTTTACTAAGTTGGATTTGCGCTCTAGATATCATCAAATCAGAATGAGGAAAGAAGACATTCCTAAAACAACCTTTAGAACAAATGAATTTCATTATGAGTTTTTGATGATGCCATTTTTCCTTACCAATGCACCTTCAACATTTCAAAGCTTGATGAATTCTATTTTTAAACCCTTCAAAAATTTGTGTTAATATTTTTTGATGATATACTAATCCGCAACAAATCATGGAAATAACATGTACAACATGTTGACATGGTGTTAAAACTATTGGAAGATAAAAAATTATATTCAAATCCTTCCAAGTATTCCTTTTCGGTTCAAGAAGTGGAATATCTGAGCCATATTGTATCTCATGAAGGTGTCCAAGTGGACCCTAACAAAATTAAAGCTATGCTGGAATGGTGTTATAGCAAGATTTGCCTCACCCTATGAAATCTTGCACGAAGGCCTTGTTCAATTTCCCTATGCAGAGTTATCATCCCTGTTTGTAAAATCTAGAGCTAAAAACACATATTTTTCCACATGTACGCATCTTTCCTACTATATAGCATGCGTATACGTAGGCTGCACCACTACCACCTGCGTACATCAATATTTGTGCCGAAAAATGAAAATTAATGTCGAGTTTCCATGTCACGACAAGAGATCTATGATCCTTGGAATTCCATATACTGGAAACGTTCTGACTCGACCCTTCAGTTCCATTCTAAAGGATATAAATGGGCCAATTCCGAGCTATGGAAAGAAGAGAAAGAATTCAAATTTGAGAGCAAAGTTACTTTGGAGAAATTATTTACTTCATATTGAGTCTGCATCCCTTTGTCCTTTAAGTCTGAACAAATTGTTAAACCCCCAAGCTCTTCCCTTATTGATTGATAACCTCATTGTTTCTCTCTTATGAGATTTCCTTTGGTGGAGGATTGAAGTGGTGGAGGCCCAACTAGAAGGAAATTAGTTTCTGGGTTCCGAACCATGCTGACACATAAGTCTGTAGAATTTTCACTTCTGCTAATCATATATTAATAGAAATACTCTTTTCCCGTCCAATTGATATCTTGAAAATATTTGAATTAATATTCCATGGGCGTATTTTTCATGTTTATTAATGGATTATGCTATTGAATGTGCTAACATAATTTATCATCACCATATGCTTGCTTTGCTTGGTTGTTGAGGAATAGTTGCACGTATATTTCTTTGGGTCAAGTGCTCAATGGTGGACTTCATCAAATGTCTAGACGGGGTAGGCCTTTTATATTTTCTTTCTAGCATATTTGTTTTCATAGCATACTTGAGAAGTTACTTGATTTCTATAGTAATTTTCATCTGTTGTAGTTTACCATAGCCATAGAGATATTTCCTCGTAACATAATTAGTGACCATACTGGGGAATGTATCTTCTTTCTTAGGGTTTGAAGTAATTTTGTCCTTAGATTTCTCTCATTCCTATTGCACTTCTTGTCGTATCATTGCTTGACAACTTCTGTTCACTCAGGGTCTGAGTCTTCAACCTTCTCCCTTTCCTGGCCTTGTTTTTGAAACATATACGCACTTTTTGGCCCGACAGTCGTGTATATATGCGGGATGTCCCTCTGCAAGCTGCGTACATACGTTCTGTTTTCCTAAATAGTTGTTCTATTTTCTTACTTGTTTGGTTGGTCTGGTGGTTGCTGGGTGGGATTTGATGTTTGCTGAGTCTTCTTAGGTCTCTGTAGTGCATGTTAAGTGCTTGTGGGATGACAGGAAATCTGTCTTTGGTTGAATTTTTGGGCGGAGTCTTTCTCATCATATTTTCATTTTGATTGTTCTTGTACATTGGGCTGGGTGTTTTTCTTCTTGGTATCCTTCTTGAGTTATCTCTTTCTATACATAGTAGAGTTTATATATCAAGTTTCTTTTCAGTCCATGCATTTTCATTTTTTATATTAAAAATACAAAAAAATATGCATTTTGCATTGCTTGGCATTTTGGTATTTTGAGTCCTTGTCATTAGCTTAGTGCATATAATGAAAGATTGCATTTTTACTTCATAATTACAGAGTTGAAATTGAAAATTGCATTTGTTTTTAGAAGCATATCATTCATTGAAAAATGAAGTTAGGACTTTGCATTATATTCATATTTACTTTTTGTGCGGAGTCATAACATCATGAGTTTCACTACCATACCTTTTTGATTACAACCACTAAAATTAACGCTATAATTTAAAATTGATTAGTCATGATTTTATTTTCTAGGGTGCACAAACTAGCTTAGGATTTAGTGCCTTGAAATAGGATTTTGTGAGTAAACTTCTCCAAGGAAATTAAATCAACATATGTGTCTGACAAAGGGAGTGGATAAATCCATTGTATAATTGGTAATATCAGGAGGCTCTGCTCACACCAAAGTTAATCATGAGGTCGTGCGAGGTTGGTTGAATGGATATACCCCCGATACCTTCTTAGCGTCAGAGATATTTTTGGGGATCTATTCGTGTTTGGKGATCTTGCTAGTGCCTTTACCTCTGTGAGAGGTAGTACTTTCAAGGTTTCAGGCTTTGCTACCTTGCCCATACGGTGGACCTGACTTACGACTGCTCACCTGTGCATCAATTATACCGTGGTTTATTAGTTTCTCAACTTAGGTGCCACATAGGTTACTTATAGGGGTTATTCTGCAGGTACCCTTCGTTAGATAAGGGTCAGTCGACAACACACAACCTTTATGAGGATTACCTCTCTAGGGGGATCTGACCGACTGGTTGTTAAGCCCATGAGGCCTCTTATAACTGATTCTTTTACCTATGATCTTTAACAGGGAGTCTCAGGCCCCTCTTGGGCGAGACATACCTTCTTTGGGGAGGGAGGCCACTTTCAGCCACTTTACCCCATTTGTGTGCATTTTGGCCATTTGAGTTTTGGTGTTCTCTTTGATTACTAGTTGGCCTTAGGATTTATTTTTTCGTCTTTAGAGTCTGAAGTCATCGTGGAGTTGGACCAGCGTCCCTGTCGGTCCCGTTGCTTGTTACAATTACCAACAGATTTTGAGTCTTTTCCTTCTAAAAGGCTTAGAGTTATTAGTTGTGGTACAAACACATTCACTATTCAGACTTGTGATTCTACAAGGATGAGTACTGAACCTAGTCTTCAGAACACTGGGAGCCCTTCAACTCCCACACCCACTATAGTTAATGGCACCCCTTCGGCTCCTACACCCACTATAGTTAATGGCACCCCTTCGACTCCTGCAACCACAATGGTTGTAGTGACGAAGACACCTATCATTACTATTCCTCGACCTATAGTGAATGCTCAATCTCTTACCTTGAACCATTTTGGGTCTCTTGGTCACTCACTGGGCTATAATGTTCAGTCCATCCCTATGGCCTCTAGTCCTTTTTCCTATGGTATGCCAATCTTTACTTCACAGTTTTCGAACGCCATCCCAATTGCTGACCCTAATGCTAGCATTGGGCTTGGGGGAACTACACCTACTTATACTCCATTTTTCATTTGGTGGTTCTTAAATCCCTCAAATGACTCCTAATATGAGATGAATTCCTACTTTTAACTCTGGGTCTAATCCTCTTGCTTCTGGGTGGAACAACCAACCTGGTGGACAAGCTTCTACTCAAGTTCTGTCCTACACCCCTACCTCCTTGGTGCCAATTCCGACCAATACGTTTGGCATGATGAATCCTCCTCTATATTTTAGATTCACACCCAGGGGAGGTTAGTTTCATGCTTTGGGCAACCCCTAACCCGGATCCAATCTGGCTGGGGGGAATTTTTATAACCCCCATAAGAACATTCCTACTGGAATGATTCCCAACCAACCTTTTATGAATAATCCTAGAGGAGGGAATTATAATCCTAGACAGGACCATGGTGCTTACTAGAACCCTGGATGGCCTGCAGCTCCTCAAACACAATCTTTCCAAGGAGCTTGGGGCCAGATGCTACAACCCCGTCTCCCTTTTCTGGCCACACTTGATCTGCCAGACTTGTCTAAGTTGATGAATGACCCTGTGAGTCATAATCCTACATGGCTCCCACTCCCCACTAAGCTTCCTTTGGACATTCCGAAATTTGAAGGTAAGAATGGTGAGGATCCCGATGATCACGTTACTACATTTCACCTTTGGTGCTCCTCAAATTCCCTTATTGACGATTCTATTCGGTTAAGATTATTTCAATGCACCCTCATTGGGGTCACTATGAAATGGTATATCAATCTACCTACGGGGGCATATGGGACCTTTAATCAACTGGTGTTGGTCTTCCTTAACCACTTCCAATTGCCGGTTCGTTACGATGCTATCCTAGAATTTCTGTCGACTTTACACCAGGACACCACCACTCATATCTCGGATCATATCTAGGAGTGGCATAGACAAAAGAGGTCGATTAAGACATCCATACCCTTGACCTTTATTTTAGAATGGTTCCT